>SNQN01000029.1:95924-142442 GCA_008642245.1 Bassia scoparia | reverse complement strand
CGACTAAGTTCGGTATTTCTTAAAAGAAAAAGGAAAAAAAAAATCAATAATTACAACTACATTACTTCTATTACACAATAGAAAATTATTATAGGATATAAAACAATAATTATTAATTAACTGCTTTTAATTAGCATGATATTAATTCTGAAAATAGCTCCTGCTAAGATAAATTTTTAGCCCTGCAGAATTTATTTTCGAAATTTGAACTTGCACAATATTGAAGAAGAGTTTTAAAAACAGAATCATTGACAAGATGGATAAATTGGAGAAAGCATATCGTATATCTATTTCTATATTCACATATCAAATTTTGTACAGGAAGCTATTTGTTCTAGTTACTAAGAACATGAGAAGAGTTGCTCTGGTCTTAACTAATGCCTAAATAAGCACTCCAAAACTTCATCAATATCATGAACTTCAGATTCTAGTTTGACTATTAGTGACATATCAACATTTGATTTCTTTTTCTGGCAAGCTAATTCATGGTAGCATCTACAACTTCGAATGTGCTGATGGATGCAGTGGTTCCTTTTGGCCGACTAATTTTGAGAAAGACCAGCTACTTTTTGTGATCCACCAATGTAGACAAAAGTGACTTGAATGTATCGACTGTTATTGCTTGAACATCTTTCACCATGCTCTCGGTGGCATTGACTTCGTTAGTGTTGTCAAGAACCTTGATGTCTTTAAGCACTTCTTGATCATTTTCTGGCTGATTTACGGATTTAAGGTATTCAGCAAACTCAATGTTCGTATTAAGTTCACTGCTGCATCTTCTCCTTAGCACTGATTGAACGTTTTGAAGCATTCCTTGGATTGTACCAAGACATCCCTCACTGTGTACAAATGTCAAGAAGCCTTAGAATCCATCCGAGACCTCATCAACCCCACTTTGGGTCTGATTCTGAGGCAATTGTAAAAAGTCATCACCCACTTGTATAAATCATTAAGGCGGTAAGTTTGTCGCTGAAGGATGAAGTAGAAGCAGCTTGAGATGATCTCAATCTGCACAACTGTTCTTTTAGTTGCTCCACACTGGTGAGAGTTTGATGGGAAACTGGAAGATCGAGTGTGGTAAGAAGCCATTTTAGAGGTTTGTTATGTTTGGTTATAACAAAGAATTTATGTACAAGTTTTTGATTTGATGACTTCTACTTCTCTCGCAGCCTATATATATCAAACTAAGGGAAGACAGAAGGAATCTTGAAGTAATGACAGGTAACATGATTTCGAATTTTATATGAAGGTCTTCGTTGGGTTTGTTCCTAATTGTCTCTTGTTATGTAACATGCCAACTATAATCAATGGAGGATCACAAGATTGAATCATATTATATTCTTAAATCAAATGAGAAGAGAAAAAAGATCTTTGATCGACGACAACCAATACAGCTAATGTGTTTCCAGTATCATCGATTCTAATAAAATCGTGTGTTAATATGAATTCTTAACAGTTCTACAATAATGTGTACAAAAATATGCAGCAATGATCCAAATGATGCGTATACACGAGTGGTAATGAGAGAGTACAGAGAACTTATCTCTGGCATTATATAGCGCGGCATTGCTCACTTTGATCTGCTGATAAGTTGATTGCTCCACGCCCATGAATTGTAATCCAGCGTACGAATTCAGTGTAATAATAAGTTTCTTGGACCTCATGCTTTCTTTTACATTTATGCACTTCATCAGCAACATATCAATCATTGCATTATTATTTGTCCTCATCATATAGCAACAGATATCAAGACATCATCTAATCTTCAAAGCTCTCATATCAGCACCAAGCGCGCAAACCAGTATTCTTGCAAGTCATCAGAGGAGTCTTACAAAGGCTAGTGACTTAGGACAAGTCTTAAGTGTAGAAAGCTTCAGCAGGAAAGATCAATTGCATCAGTTTTGTTGAATTCGTTCCAAGGCAAAATGTCTCAGTTACGCATTCATCAAACACCTTATTGGCATAAAAAAAAATATTCACTAACAATGAAATTGGAGTTATGAGAGTTAATATGCTGAAGCAAAATCGCACAAATGAAGACAGAATTTAATTTATATCTTTTGGATGTGGAGAACAATGGAAGTTAGAAGGGAGGAATACTGTCAATAACGGTAATGGCATGTTGGACCAAGCCACAATTCGGTTGAGTTTGAAGGAATTGATCTGAGTGTTGTAATTTGCAAAATTAAAGGGTGGACTGGTGGGCCAAGTCAAGCTTTTTTTTTTTGTTTTTGGGTGTAAGAGAGTCACCAGGATCTGGGATATCCGATCACTAACTAAATTGGAAGTTAGGTTGAGCAAACTATCTGAAAATTCGAATATTCGTCGATTTTTTGGATACTTCGATTCGAATTTGCTTCGGATCGGGATATCCGATCCAAAAATTCGGATATCTGGATACAATCTGATATTGATTTTCAAATTTTCAGACTATCCAATATCTGAAAAATATCCGAAATATCGGATATTCGGTACTTTAACCGAAAATATTATTTTTTTCACTGAAAAAATTAATATTTATAATATAATTTCTATAATTTTAAAAATATATTAGTCAAATCGGATATCGATATCCTAAATCGATCCGAAAATTTTCGAATTTCGAATATCTGAAGAAATTTTTGAATACGAATATCCGAATACATTTTGGATCGGATCGAATATTCAAATATCCAGATTTCTGGATATCCGATCCTGTCTCAGGCCTATCGAGGTAACCTTAACTACTACTGAATTATTTTTCTCATCTCAAGTCAAGTATTTGAAAGAATAAAAACGTGAAAAGTACAATCAGATCCTCAATTATGGCGGAATTTATTATCCACCTTTACCCGAATTTACGCCGCAATCCACCAAAAGCAACCAAAATATCCTTGTAAATCGGTCGGCGAAAACTTGAACTACGTACTACATACTTTAAAAAAGGTAAAGCCAAGAGACATATAAAAACGGGTGCGTGTTATTGTGGCTACACTCCGATTTGTCAGGTATATACGAAGAATGCATAGATGGGTAAGAACTACATTTCCGGCACAAATATGAGGGCGGGCGTGGCATGCGATTAGCAGGTATTATAATTGTCGGGATGCCCCAAACATTAGGAGCATAAAAAATCCAAAAGGAAAAAAAGAAGCAAAAGCTGCCAACTTCTGGATCTTTTTGATTGGCTGAGACCATGTTTCTTTTCAGCATGTTCCCATTGCCTACATTCATATTTTTAGAGAGACAATGTCAGGAACCCGCGAGAACTTGATATACTACTTCCAATGCTCGTATAGACTATAATCCAAAGCGGAGCTCTAAACAAGCTAGGTTTTGTTTTCTGTTACTTCTAAAAATTTGCAATCATGGATACATTAAACTCCAATCTTGTTGTAGTCACTTTGAGGATGCTCTTAGACTAGGTGATTTCTGATTGAATGCAAATGATCTTTTTTGATGTGATAAACATTGCTTAGAGAGAATGTTGCTTAATGATTGGATGGAGAATGATATATTCATCTTCTCCTTAGCACTGATTGAACGTTTTGAAGGCATTCCTTGGATTGTACCAAGACATCCCTCACTGTGCTACAAATGTCAAGAAGCCTTAGAGATCCATCCGAGACCTCATCAACCCCACTTTGGGTCTGATTCTGAGGCAATTGTAAAAAGTCATCAACACACTTGTATAAATCATTAAGGCCGGTAAGTTTGTCGCTGAAGGATGAAGTAGAAGCAGCTTGAGATGATCTCAATCTGCACAACTGTTCTTTTARTTGCTCAGCAACTGGGTGAGAGTTTGATGGGAAACTGGAAGATCGAGTGTGGTAAGAAGCCATTTTAGAGGGTTTGTTATGTTTGGTTATAAGCAAAGAACTTTATGTACAAGTTTTTGATTTGATGACTTCTACTTCTCTCGCAGCCCTATATATATCAAACTAAGGGAAGACAGAAGGAATCTTGAAGTAAATGAYAGGTAACATGATTTCGAATTTTATATGAAGGTCTTCGTTGGGTTTGTTCYTAATTGTCTCTTGTTATGTAACATGCCAACTATAAAATCAATGGAGGATCACAGTATTGAATCATATTATATTCTTGAAATCAAMTGAGGAAGAGAAAAAAGGATCTTTTGATCGACGACAACCAATACAGCTAATGTGTTTCCAGTATCATCGATTCTAATAAAACTCGTGTGTTAATATGAATTCTTAACAGTTCTAMAATAATGTGGTACAAAAATATGCAGCATGATCCAAATGATGCGGTATACACGAGTGGTAATGAGAGAGTACAGAGWACTTATCTCTGGCATTATATAGCGCGGCATTGCTCACTTTGATCTGCTGATAAGTTGATTGCTCCACGCCCATGAATTGTAATCCARCGTACGAATTCAGTGTAATAATAAGTTTCTTGGACCTCATGCTTTCTTTTACATTATGCACTTCATCAGCAACATATCAATCATTGCATTATTATTTGTCCTCATCATATWGYAACAGATATCAAGACATCATCTAATCTTCAAAGCTCTCATATCAGCACCAAGCGCGGCAAACCCAGTATTCTTGCAAGTCATCAGAGGAGTCTTACAAAKGCTAGTGACTTAGGGAGCAMGTCTTAAGTGTAGAAAGCTTCAGCAGGAAAGATCAATTGCATCAGTTTTGATTGAATTCGTTCCAAGGCAAAATGTCTCAGTTACGCATTTCATCAAACACCTTATTGGCATTAAAAAAAAAAATATTGCACTAAACAATGAAATTGGAGTTATGAGAGTTAATATGCTGAAGCAACACATCGCAAAATGAAGACAGAATTTAATTTTATCTTTTGGATGTGAGAGAACAATGGAAGTTAGAAGGGAGGATCAACTGTCAATAACGGTAATGGCAGTGTTGGCACCAAGCCACCAATTCGGTTGAGTTTGAAGGAATTGATCTGAGTGTTGTAATTTGCAAAATTAAAGGGTGGACTGGTGGGCCAAGTCAAGCCTTTTTTTGTGTTAAGGGAGTTACCAGGACAGGGATGAGAATCGATCTCAAAATTTCGAAAACCGGAGGCAATCTTTAACTACTACTTGAGTTTTTTCTCACTCTCAAGTCAAAGTATTTGAAAGAATAAAAAACAACGTGGAAAGTACAATAGATCCGCTATGGTCTTGAGACCGTATTTCTCATTATGGCCTCACAAATGTTCATGTCCAAAAAATACAAATGTTTATTTCAGACATGGACATTTATATTTGAAAATAAATATTTACATTTAGAGATGAATATTTTTTCGAATTATTTTAGTATATTTATTTTCTATGAAGCGAAGTAAGAAATTGCAATTCCTGTGAATTTAAAATATACTATTTAAGATGCTAATTAAATTGTTGAGCATGAATAAATTATCATTATTTTTAAATATATTTTTGGAGCTTGAATTACCAAGATAAAACTTTTTAAAAATAGAATATGTTCTATTTTCTATGAAAGACTTGATATGTGATACAAAGTGAAAGCGAGAATTTGCTCCCAACAAATGTGGATGCTCTTAAAATCCATTGCACATGAAGTCCAAAATGGGATGGAAAACAAAATCACCGAGTAGGTTGCATCAAGTTACAAGCAACAATTTGTCAAAAAAATAAATAAATAAGTTACAAGCAACAATGGGCAATGGAAGTGTAGCAGTAGAAAGCTAAACCAAAACGAAGACAAACGACACATACAGACAGTACAAGAATAAGCATAGTACTCCGTAAATGCTAAAATTAAAAGTAAATAAGTTTTCGATGGCCGGAAAATTAAATAAGAGGTGTTGTGGTCACATTATTGGAGGACGATTGCTTATTGTCGTGGAGGACTTGGACACCTTCATAAGAWGTGATGCATGCAAAGCTTAGATGTTGAATAAGGGGCCAATATTCACCGGTTGTCTTCCTACACTTGCTGACAAGCACTCGGGAGCAACCAAGAATGACAATCCTGCATGACCCGTGGAGGTCGCCAATTTGATGCGGCAACGATTCCAATATGGGACACCTGTCTATGTATAGGCGTCTGAGAGAGGTGAGGTTGCCAATCCAATCTGGCAACGCCTTCAGTTTTGGACACTCRAAAATTCCTAGCCTTTCAAGGGACAAGAGGTCTCGAAACTGGTCAGGGAGAACCTCTAACTCTGGGATCTTCAAYAATGCCAGAATCTGAATATTAAGAAAGCTCCTTTCTAGGTTCAGACCGAGTAGCCGTTGTGYCATGTGTCTCTCAATCCTGAGAAAATAAATATTCAGGTCTTTTAGTCCATTTCCCTTGGCACTAGTTAACTCTATCTCAAATGAACCCAATTTACACTGCTCCTTCAATCTGGAATATCCAGGTACCCATTCAAACATACCATTATGCCCATCTTCATTTTTTTTTTACCCTAACCATAACCACGTATTCTTTCTTACTAGGATGAAAATAATAACTATTAGTAACATATGGAAATTTCCAAGATTGATGTTTGTCATCATAATAAAATAGGAGTCCAAGAAGTTTTGGAAAGTGAGCATTGAATTCATCGTCCCTTATCCAGCTTGGCAACTTTCTCCCACCATAATTTAGTAAAACGATGTATTCCAAGTTCCTTCCATGGGGTAGTAACCCTTCGAGAAACATCTCATCTTCTTTGGTGTTGTTCTTGAACTCTACCGTCAATCGAGTTAGGCCTGTTTTGTTTTCCAACGGCCTTGYTGTCAAAGCTTYCGATATTATATGCTTCGACTCCCCATGAACAGTTATCCACAACTCTCCCCGCAGATTGTTGAGGCAACCCAACTCTTCCAAGTTGGCAGCACCACTAGCCTTTGAATTACGACCCGATATGCTCTTGTCCTCTCCAACAACAACAAAGCAATCTAATTCTTCGAGGCTAGACAATTTTCCTATCCCCTTGGGCATATGACCCAAAGTACAATATTTTTTGTACTCAGAGGTTAAAACAGATCCTTTTATCTTCAATTCTCTAAACTTTTTCAGCTTGTGGATGTCCTTAGGCAATTTCTGGAGATTTGGACAATAGGACATGTCGAGTGACAACAAATTCACCAGTTGTGTGATGGAATCTGGAAGCTTTTGCAGAGGATTTTCAGAAAGATTCAGATGCCTTAAGTGAACCATTTGCCCTATAGAGCTCGGTACTTTCTCAATCTCTTGGCCAAATACCTCCAAAGCCACCTTGACAAGTTGATATCAGTTTGTCAAATCCTGAACTCAATGGGATTCGAAGAGAACCATGCGAATTGCAAGGCGGAACCAAAATGATCGATTGTAGATTTCGCTTGCCACTGAATTTTAACAAGACTCTCCAATTTGAGTCTGCTATATTTAAAGAGACATGGCGAACTCCGTCAGTGATCTCTTTGGTATCGGAATTGATCGCTTGATGACTTGACTTACCAATCAACACCATGAGATTGTGCATGACATCATGCATTTTAAAACTTTTGAAGCTATAACCTTGCTCAAAGAAACAAAAATAAGTCAACTTCAGCACCCATTCTTCCCCAACAGCTTCTAAGGAGATCCCATCTCTTGGCTCAAGAAATCCCAAAGCCATCCAAAGACGGACAATACTATTTGTGCTATAGCAGTGTCCCTTTGGGAACAAGGAACAAAATACAACGCAACGCTTCAAGTTGGCATCATGCAGTTGATCATAGCAAAGTTTCAATGTTTGCATAATCTTGTCTTGCATATACAAAGTTGAATTGGAAGCAAGTTTTTTCATGAATTTTTCCCATTGCTCAGCTGTATCCAACTCTGCTAAATGCAATCCTATAACTTTTATTACAAGAGGCAATTTGGGACACATTTTTGCAATTTCCTTCCCTATCTCCTCTTCTACCCTCAGCTCTTTCTCTTGCACAAGAGCAAAATGTCGGAGGAGGCTCCAAGAATCATTTTCAGCTAAATCACAAAGCAAGTAGGGTGCAGGTATGCCCATGATTTTAGCAGCTCTCTTACTACGTGAGGTAATAAGAATCTTACTTCCGCTGGCCTCAAAGCCCCCCTCTCCTAGTAATGCTCTCAATTCTAACCAATCCGAACTCAAACTGTCCTGATACCATATATTATCAAGGACAAGCAAACATTTTTTCCCAACAATCGCATGCAACACGGAAAGTTGGAGCTGYTGCTTGTCATAATTACAAGGCTCCTCTCCAGTAGCAGATACTATGATCTTCTCAAGTATCTCCCTGACACTAGAGTCTGGAGCAGCACAGACCCAAAGCAGCATCCCAAAACTACCTTTAATCCTCTCATCTTTGCACACATACTGAGCCAAAGTAGTTTTACCCTGCCCCCCAACCCCAACAATGGCAACAACAGAGGGTGACATCCGATCATTAGAGGAGTTACACAGTATGTTTACTATGTTTTCCTTGTCAGTGTCTCTCCCAATGAACACATCGGTATCTGGAAAAGGATCGGTTTCTTCGAAAGATGAAGTACACCGGTTCTGGTTCCCAAATAATAATGAGTCAGTGACTATGCTACCAGTGAGGRCAAAGTCACTTGCAATGTTTCTTAACTCGGTTTTTAGACCGCGGACTTTTTTAGCCACTGAGATAGATGGTAAGGCCAAGCGTACGTTTGCAGTGAAGTTGCTTCTGTCCATRACTTTTGTTGTTGCTGGATCATCAAAGAAAGTAACCAATTTTTCATGGATGCGTCGGAGCCTCTCGATCTTGCGTCCTTGGACATCGYTTGTCATCTCGAAAGGATCCACCCTTTGAAGAGCAGCTTTAATGTAAGACTCGATATCTTGAAGCCTTTCTATGTGGGAATCCAGGTCCTTGACAAACATGATTGCCTTGAATGTYGCAGAGCCGATTTTCTCGATGATTTTACTAGCAACTTCAACTGCAATGGCTTCAGCCATCTCTTGKTCGTAGTTAGTTTTTGTTGTGGAAGTGATTGAGAATGATTGACTTGTGGTTTGTGTTTTGATTTAGAATGATTGACTTAACAACCGCAATGGCTTAACAAGGTGATTTATGTTGTGTTTTGTGGTTTGGTTAAGGCTACAAGGGGCATGTTGGTTAATAAAAGGGTTTTAAAAAAAAAGCAGTAAGATCATTCGCAGAAAATTCTACTGTAATAGCTTGGCAATTTCAGTGTATCTGGTACTGATGAGTAAAAAATCAAACTCAACAATAATGGCATTACTATTAATGGCAGGCAGAGTATAAACCACGCAACTTCGAGGACAAGAGCATAATCGTTGGTTGAATGATTTACACTTTACAGAGTATAGACTACTACTTGTATTTGATATGGAATAGAGGGGACAGGGGACCGTGTATGCTGTGTTATGAAGCTAATTTCAGCAAATTACTCTGCAATTAGTATACTGACACTTATTGTCTGACACTTATTGTTTGGCGGAAATGCTGTATTTTTTTTAAAAAAAAATTTGTGCATATTTGTTACAAGGGCGAATAGTATTTACAGTGGGGCAATGGAAGTATAAGGATTCGAACCCTTGATCTAAAAGATCAAATGTGGCCGAAATGGTATGAAGGTAATGAATCCATTTTATGGTAATTGTCAGTATGTTTCACAATGGTTGATCATTGTATTTTCTGTCTTTCTGATTAACATTAGCTTCACTCCTGTGTTTGGATTCTAACATTTTAGTTGAAATTTTGGAATTGCGACAATTATAGTGTTTGGATGTCCAATAATTTCAAATGAGAAATTTGTCCAAATTTTACAATTATCAAGTAATAAACCATAAATTTAAGGATTTAAAATGATAAAGTAAACCATGTCATTTCAAATTTCATAAATGATGCATTTAAAATGAAATTTATCTTCTCAAACACAACCTAGATGAATTTTTATTGTTATTTACCAAGAAGTAATTGCTTTGATATCGGACTCAATCATTTAGTACTCCGGGACTATAGTTGAGCAATGCAACAAATCATCAAACCCTTCTCAGCTTCTCCTTTTTTTACACCAACTCCTTAATTGTAGTTAGTACACGTGCTGCTTTAATAAATTAGAGCACTAATTATTACTAACGTACAATTGCACGGTATATATATATGACTAAAAATATGATATTGCATTCTATGATAGTATGTATAAATGGTACTTCCTCTATTCCTTGAAATTCATGTCATTGGCGTTTTTTAACTATTCACAAGTGAAGAGAATCTTGTAAATAACTCTTAATGTATAATAATAAATATAGTCATGTGGGGTCTTGTTTGATTCGGATTAATGTATAGATTATTAGTATTTAATTATTACAATTTATACAAATGTATAACGAAAGATATAAACGAAATAAAACATGCATTGGGAAGCATATGAATAGTGACCGACAGGAACTTCATGAAACAAGGGGTCAGGGTATATTTTTTCGTTTTATTTTCCCAAAAATCTTCATATGTAAATACATTAAAAAAATTATGGAAGGTGTGATTTGAGAGTCACATAGGATTGTTGAATGCTTAATTTATTTTTATTAATTTAATTCTTATTAGAAAAGTGAATTTAGTTTGTTTCATTATTTTGTAATTAAATATAATTCACTTTATTATATACAAATAGGAAACGATATAATAATATAATATCATGTATATTTTAATTTGCGATTGACAGAGGGATCGTTGCACACCTCAAATCAAACACCTAACTAACCAAATATACAAAGTATGTGGCAAGTAAGGATCGTATCCACAGAGAATGAGTTTAAGAACACCGAAATTGCGAAACAACTACAATCTAACCCGGTCACAAGGATTGATTTGATTTTTGATTAACTAACACAACTAATTAGATAGAGAATTACCAAGGGGAGAAAACGTTAGGGGTGTACGGGATTCGACGCCAACCAAGCCAATAAACCAACTAATCATGGACAAAAGAGCGATAAATCGAGTAATCAATTGGGGAATTTGACAAGACTTCTCTCAAAGTTACAAGCCAAGTGATTCCTAAACTAAACACCTAATTAGAGCAAGTCACAAAATTCAAGGTTGAAAAGGGGATTCCTACTCTCTAAGTCTTTCGATCATAGAAGGAGGCATAAGCACAAGTAGTAGGGGTTTCTCTCCTACACTACTTTGTCAAAGGCAATCACAACCAATAATTCAAGCAACCAAACTCAACTAGCCATGTTCAATCTATTCAACTAAGCAAAAGCCTACTTCCTAACTTCATGATGTCTCTATATATGTAAGATTAGGGGTAGTAACACAAGTATTTTGTGGCCACCAAAACACAAATGCAATTAACTAAAACTTAATCAAACCAATAATTACTCAAATTAAACACAAAATCCCCAAATTTCATCAACCATGGCTTGATTGGGTCTTCACCCAACCCCCAACAAAAAGACTACTCACACATCATGGGAAAAACAAATTTCAAGCTTACAAACATTACAAGTAATAATCAAAGCTTAAACAAACATAAATCAACAAGAGCAAATATTTTTGGGGTTTTTCAACTATATTTGTGAAATTAAAGGAGTAAGAGTTTAGAGATTACAAGAAGCTTCAACAATGGAGAAATAAGTCTTGAAAGATTGCAACTACTTGAACTTGAGTGATAAACTACAAACTTGAACTACAATTGAGTAAACTAAACTATTTAAGAAGTGAATGCTAAAACTAAGCTAAGTAAGAGAAGAGAAAGAAGAGAGAAGAAGAAGTTAGGGTTTGAGAGTTACAAGTATGAAGTAGTAAAATGAATATAGTAAAATTAAAGGCTATGCACATGTATCTGCGTACGTTTCTTTTCTTGTTAATATGAAATTAATATTATAAAAAACCATACGACATAATACTTATCTTACTATCAATTGAATTTATTTGAGATATATTTTTATACAACATACTAATAAATTAAAGGATTTTTTTAGGATAAATACCTAGGGTTGAAAAATTTTTGAAAATAAATATCTAGTTTCAGATTTATTTTACTTAAATACCTAGGTTTGCAAAAATTCTTTAGTGGATCGGTACCTAGTGCTCTATTTCCGTCCAAAAATTAACGCCTTTTGTGTGAAATGACCGTTGTACCCCCGCATTTTTCTTTTTCTTTTTTTCCTTTTCTTTTTCTGCTACTCCCTCATCACACCTCACTCATCTCACCCCTCATCTTCATCTCCCTCACTCTCACCTCCCACCACCACCGCCCGAACCAGCCACCACCCCTCTCTCTCGCTCGTCACCCTCTCTTCCCTCTTCCCCGCGGTTCCGCTCCCTCCTTCTCGCGACGTTGCTTGCGTCACCTTACTCGCCGTTCTTCGCACCGCCCAGCCAACAACGAAGCCACCCAGTACCCCACCTTAGCCCATCGACCACCCACCCACCCAAGCTACCAAGACATCAATTCGAGTTATCCAAAATACTAGAAATATCAGATTTTGTCAATCATGAAATTCGAGTTATCCAAACCCCAGAGATCGATGATGAATGACTTTTAGGTCTTTTGGGCAAGGAGATTGTGAAGAAGAAGAGGAAGCCCCAAATACTTCCGCGAAATCGAAATCTTCAGGTGGGACTGTCAGGGTTAGTTTGGAAGCTAAGATTTTGTCAAGCATGAAATTCAAATTTCGAACACGGAAATCAGATTTTTGAACTAAAACAGGTATTTTCGAACACGAAAATCAAAATTTTAGAGTAAGATCGAGTTTATTTTTTGGGGGTTTGTTTTGAGTGAGAGTAGAACGAAGGAGTGGTAATGGAGGGTGGTGGTGCTACGAAAATGGTGGGATGTCGTGAAAGAAGGAGGAAGTGGTGGTGGTGGTGGTGAATGGTGGTGGCGGCAGTGGCGGTGAATGGTTGGTGGTGACGGCAGTGGTGGTGAAGCAGGTGGAATGTCGTGAAAGAAGGAAGAAGAAAGAAAAAAAATCAAGTGGGCCCCACAAGTTAACAGACCTGTTAACAGTCCAAGGCACTAGGTACTGATCCACTAAAGAATTTGCAAACCTATGTATTTAAGTAAAATAAATTTGAAACTAGGTATTTATTTTCAAAAAAAAAAAATCAAACCTTGGTATTTATCCCCAAAAAATCCTAAATTAAATTAATATATTGTCTTATATTTATGTCAGACCCTTATTTTTTTTATAAAAAATTGATAAATAGTTTATTTTGTGACTAGTCTAGTATAGAATTGAATAATCTAAATACTAATAAATTAAAGCAAAACACGACTGATATTATCAATGCTTATGTGACAACCTCTTGTTGAAAAATTTCCCGCCAACGACAACTATATGTCAAATCAAATCTAGAGAAAACAAATAAAATTCGATTTAAAAAATATTAAAAAACAATTATATCTCATCTTACTTTATTTTAAATTACACCAATATAACAACAACTATTAAAAAAACAAGGGAAATTATCATATATACTCCCTTGTACTTTTGGTTTTTTTCCAAAATATACATGAATTTTTTGACACATTCGAAAATACCCCTGAACTTTTTAAAAAAAGCCAAAAGTTAGAGTTTCAAGGATGAAAATGTAACGGTGTTTCTTTTTTTAATAATTAAGGTGAGGTTGTTTTTTGTGGATTAATATTGTGTTTGAAATGTTTTTAATTGAGCGCGATTGTATTTATTTTTTTTATTCTTTGAAATCGTTGAGTTGATTTAGGTTGAGAAGAGGGAGAATAAAAGAAGAGATAACAAAATATTATCACCCCATTAAGTTTTTTCCTTAAAAACTATAATTTTTAGCTTTTTAAAAAAGTACATGGGCATTTATTAGCCCTTGTTTTACGTCAACTGAATTTTGCTGAACTGAACTTATTTTTACCGAACTGAACTTATTGGTACTGAACTGAACTTATTTATACTGAACTGAACTTATTGGTACTGAACTGAACTTATTTTTACTGAAACCTTAACAAATTTTTTAAGGATTGAACTTATTTTTACTGAACTGAACTCATTGCTACTGAACTGAACTTATTAGTTATTACTATTGAACTGAACTTATTTTTATTGAAACTTATCTAAATAAGTTGAGGAGAACAGGGCCTTAGAAGTGTAAAACAAGTCATGTATATTTTGAACAAAAAAGTCAAAAGTACAAGGGTATATGCGATAATATTCCAAAAAAACAACTATATCCCATCTAAAAAACAATAATTATATCCCATTAAAACTATATTTAAAAAAAAGGAAAAAGTTATATACAGCTCTAAGGGTTGCATATAAGAGGCCATAAATAGAAAGTTTAAGAAAAATTTAACATTAATTACATTGATTTCTGTGTAAGTTATTCATGAATTTGTAAAATAATACTACTTTTGGAAGTATATTTAATGCTTATATGCAGCCATAAGGGTTGTATATAGCCTGTCTCTTATACACATCTAGATGTGTATAAGAGACAGTATTAAAATAATCAATAAAAATACAAATAATTTATCCATTATCTAAATCTATGTCTATATTTTTTTTAAAAATAACAACTATATATAATATATTATACGGAGTACAAATTTATCTTTACCTTTCAAAAAAAATAAATATACTTATATCTTTAAAACTTTAAATTCCATTAATATTTTAGTCTGGAGTATGTTACTATTAAATCAATAACTTATATACTCTCTTCGTAACAAAATAAACTCAACAATTAATTGTACTTTTGACACTATTTACAGTTTTCGCTTTGACCGTGATTTGTGTCTTATACATAAGAAAAATTATAGTCATTTGAGATTTCATTGGATTTCGTCTCAACTTGTAGTTTTTTATGATCTACTATTTATAATTTTACCAAATACATAATTAGAGATATTAATCTTTAAAGTTTTATTTCGTCACACGTGTAAAGTACAATTGTTGCAATAATTTTAATATAGTGAGAGTATAAAAATTAAATTTATACTAAGAATTATATAAACATAAATAAATAAAAAATTATAAGACATATGATTACTATCCTATCTTATTACCACTTTAATTTTGTCTAAAAATAAATTAGTGTGTCATAAAATATTTTTTAAAAAAACCATAAATAGTTCAGAAACTAATCTAGTATGGAGTACATGATATAATATTGAACACAAACTTTTAAATGTGGCAGATCACATTTTAACAACTTGGTGCGGCCTTCTAATTTCATCCCAAAACGGATTCCATTCATTTAATAACGGAGCTTGTACACCCAAGTTTAAGGTGAGGCCCACCGTAAAAAAATAAAAACAAATAAATTAAAACAACTATTTCACTGTCCCTTTTCACCGTTTTATCATTTTATATGTTTTCAAATGAATCAAATCTTTATTTTCTCTCTCCTCTTATCTCTATGTCGTCATTTTCGATCCTAAGTTTTAGAGGTAAGTTCATGAAACAGCAACAACGGTGTTCTCCAATGACAAGGCTTTCTCTCTCATCCTCGAAAATCAAAGAAACGCAACAACTAGCAGTGAGGCATCAGACCTCCATTGATGAACTGAGCAAATAACATTCTTGAAAGTTTAGAAAAGTGAATTGTTTGGAGCATCTGTTCTTGAATTTGTCGTCGGAAATCTGTTGTGGTCAAACAAAAGCAACAAGCAACTTTGTGTACAGTACAATATTATGTTTGGTATTTATTTGATGTTTCCTTCAAACATCTTACCTTTAGTGTTTTTCTTCTTCTTTTAAAGTTGTTTTTCTTCTTCTCTTAAATTAGTTCTTATATTTCAGAAAAATAATTGTGATATTTCATAAAAGTAGTTTATATGTTTTATAAAAGTAGTTAATATAATTCGTAAAAAATATTTATTTTAATTCAGAAAAGTAATGGTGGTAGTTCATAAAAGTAGTTCATATATTTCATAAAAGTAGTTCATATAATTCGTAAAAGTACTTCTTATAATTCAGAAAAGTAATTGTGATATTTCATAAAAGTAATTCATATATTTCAGAAAAGTCTTTGTCATATTTCATAAAAGTAGTTCATATATTTCAGAAAAGTAGTTCATTTAATTAAATATTTGAGAATAAATAATACATTTTTTTCTGAAAAGTAATTGCATGTGTTTTATTGTTGAGTGTTTTGTTGTTTTATTATATGTTTAAATTTTTGACAATTCTTTTTTTGAAAAAGTAATTCATGTTCTGTTGAAAAGTTGTTATTAGTATGAGGTAAAGTAGTTTCTTTTGTACTGTAAAGTAATTCTATGTTCTTTTGGTTTGCAGGCATGTGTTTTTTTTTAAGTTATGTGTTGTCATACCGAGGTACTTTTAAATTTACTATTTATATGCCATGTGACATCTCATTATCATTTGTCAATCTATTTTCTATTTTCACTTTCCCTCTCTAAAATTTTCTCCCTGCTTCTCTATAAAATTTTCTCTTTGCTTCTCTCTCTTCTTCTTCCTCTGCTTCTCTCTCTTCTTCTCTCTGCTTCTTTCTTTGCTTCTCTCTCGTTTCTCGTTTTCCTTTCTACTTTTCTCTTGTTTTTCTTCTTATTTTTTTTCACTTGTTTTTTCTTTGTGATTTGTAGTAGATCTGAGTTCAAGAGTTCAATTTTCTTCTTTTGTTTTTTTGTTCAAAAGTAATTCAATAAAATGAAGATATTCTGAATTTTTAAATTTTGAATTTCGTTCTGTTTTGTTTTGAAAATTTAAACTTATAGATTTGAAGAAAGATATCAGAATGCTTTACATGCAAAAAAAATATGACTGGAATCACCATTGGTGCAAGGAGATTCAACTGGAAATGCTTTGTTGTGAAGATTTTAAGGTATGTCATAAAAATATTCATATAATTCAGAACAGTAGGTCATATTATTCATAAAAGTAGTTCGTATAATTCGTAAAAGTAATTCTTATAATTCGTAAAAGTAGTTCTTATTATTCAGAAAAGTGATTATAATATTTCATAAAAATAGTTCATATATTTCGTAAAAGTAGTTCATATAATTCGTAAAAGTAGTTCTTATATTTTAGAAAAGTAATTGTAATATTTCATAAAAGTAGTTCATATTTTATAAAAGTAGTTCATATAATTCGTAAAAGTACTTCTTATAATTCAGAAAAGTAATGCTGATATTTCATAAAAGTAGTTCCTATATTGGTTTGTTTGAAGAATTTGCTGAATCTTCTCTTTCATTTGATTGCTTTTTTTGTTTTCATTTTTTTTGAAATTTTCACCGTAGATATTGCCGAAGAGAAAGGTTGAGCAGTTTGCAGAAGGAGAGAGAAGGAGAAGATTGCAGAAGGAGAGAGAAACAAATCTTGTTTTTGTGGATTAGTGTTTGATTTTGATGTGGCTTCTTTTGTGACCTTTTATAGTTGTACTACACACTTTGTAGTTTATTAATGTTGTACGGACTTGTACGAACTAACAAAATCCGTTATGTAGTATTGTCAGCCACATAGAATTTAAAGTGTGGCTGATTGCACAGAAAACGAGCTGAATATTAAATATTTTTTAACATCTAGGGTGTAGTTCTGATTATAATATCATCAAACGAATAACATCACGACACGTATACCAAATGATGTCAACTTTAGCATATATTTACAGATCTTGTTTTCTTTCAATCCTTTTTTTTATCATGAGCTAATTTAAAATCCTCTTCTCCCTCCTCTTAAACCCGGAACGAAAACCCTAACTCCAACTCTCCAAATTCATCACAGATTCATTGACTCAATTCGACTCGACTCTTTCAGTAAGTAAATAAGTTCTTCAATCTCCATTCATTGTTTAATTACGATTACTCTTCTTTCGTTTGTTTAATTCGTTCTTTCGTTCGTTTTATTAAGGGTTGATTAATTTTTTGATTCAGTTTGATTATTTTACGTAGTTGAGTACGTACTAAATTCTGGTTATTTAGTTGTTGTTTTCGTTAATTATAAACTTAATGATTCAATCCACTAAGTGATAATGGTTGTTTAGCTTTGATAATTGATTGATGGTAGCAAACTCGACTTGGAATTCGGCAGGTTAATTAGGTTATTAGAAATAATTGAGATCGATCTTGTCGATAGTTAGTTGATAATGGGAAGAGGATTCAGAGTGTTGGATTTGGTTCGACCTTTTCTGCCGTTCCTACCGGAGGTGCACGCTGCTGACAGGAAGGTGCCCTTTTCTACACTGTCATCTCGTTGTTCATATTGATCGTGTGCAGTCAGCTCCCGCTGTATGGGATTCACTCCACAATGGGGGCTGACCCGTTCTATTGGATGCGCGCAATCCTTGCTTCAAGCCGTGGAACTGTCATGGAGCTCGGTGCTACACCCATCCTCACCGCTGAGATGGTCATGCAGCTGTTGATCGGCTCCAAGATTATCCAAGTCGACAACAATGTTCGTGAGGACCGTGTGCTTGCGTGAGTATCATATCATATCATCTTAATCTCGTTTGCTGAGTAGTGAGTACTCCTGTTTTGTGTTCATTATCTTGTATTTTAATTACTTATTGATTTTTCATTGTTGGTTAGATATGGTGCACAAAAGTTGTTGGCCGTTCTGATTGTTGTTGGTGAGGCGGCAACATATGTTCATTCTGGGATGTATGGCAGTGTAGGCCTGCTCGGTGTTGGCAATGCAATTCTTATCGTTCTACAGCTCTGCTTCGCCGGAATCATTGTGATCTGTCTTGATGAACTTCTTCAGAAGAAGGGATATGGTCTAGGTTCTGCAATTTCGCTTTTCATTGCTACCAACATCTGGTGAGCTACTACTATTCAATTTTATTGTATGTATGTATGAATGATGTTTTGGTGTGAGATTTGACTACTCCAATTATTTATGTTTTATCTTTGTTTTTTGGGTTTGTAGTGTGAATGTTTTTTGGAAAGCATTTAGCCCAACCACTTTGAATTTTGGCCGTGGTGTCGAGTTTGAGGGTTCTGTCATCGCCCTGTTCCATCTCCTGATTACTAGAACTGATAAGGTTGGAGCCCTTAAAGAGGCGTGTTCAGGCAGAACCTTCCAAACGTAACCAGCTTGCTTGCAAGAGTTGCAACCGTCTTGATCTTCCTAATTGTCATCTACTTACAAGGGTTCCGCGTTGCTTTGCCTGTACGATCAAGAGTGCTCGTGGCCAGCAGGGCTCGTATCCTATCAAGCTGTTCTACACCTCCAACATGCCCATCATTCTTCTATCCGCCCTTGTGTCCAACATAAACATCATCTCACAGGTACTGGTTTATTCTTTGCCAGAGTTGTCAATCAATTTATTCTTTGCCACTGGTTTATCTTAAGATGTACATTAGCTTGAGGATTAACTGTAACGGATTGATGTGGTGCAGTTGCTGTACAAGAGATACAGTGCAAACTTCCTAGTGAATTTGTTGGGAGTATGGAAGATGTCTGAATTTGGCAATCATTTAATTCCAGTTGGTGGTCTTGCTTACTATGTTACTGCCCCAGCCAGGTGAGCATTTTTTTTCCCCATGAAATCGAAGTTGTTTCTAGTCTGCTATGTATATGTATGTATGTACGTTTATTTATTTACTTTTGAATATGCAGCTTCGCCGATGGTCCAGTCCGTGCTGTGTTCTATATTATTACTATGCTTTCGGGTTGTGCTATGTTTGCAAAGGCATGGATTGGGGTCTCTGGAAGTTCTGCTAGAGATGTAGCTAAGCAGCTCAAGGTAATTCATAGTTTAACTTTGCCAAATTTGTTTTCAAATATCAACATTGCTTGGTTAAGACATGCATAAGATTATTTAGTGGTCTACTGAGGAGGAAGATTTTAAATGTTATGTGCTTTGAGTTGCTTTTCAATTTTGTTGTGATATATTTTTTGTCATCTAAAATCATCCACCCCACTCTCTGTTGTGTTTGTGTTGTGGGGTTGAGGTTTTTTTAAAAGTATATACACGGGTAGTCACGAACTCAAGGTAAAATGAAGAGTCCACACAACGTAACATAGATGAATGAAACCTTAATTGATGCGGTATAATTTGTAGTACTCAATTTTTGATTTTGTTTAACATTGCAGGAACAAGGTATGGTAATGCCTGGTCACCGCGATACACACTTGGAGAAGGAACTGAACCGTTATATTCCCACTGCAGCCGCCTTTGGAGGACTGTGCATCAGCGCACTGATTGTTCTGGCTGATTTCTTGGGTGCTATTGGGTCTGGAACTGGTAATTTGCTTGCAATGACCATCATTTGCCAATATTTCGAAACATTCGAGAAGGAAAAGACAAGTGTAGAGCTGTCAGTTTGGTTAGAATTTATAGAAACTGAAATGTTAACTGAAAACTGATTGGAAACTGAACTGAATAAACTGAACTGATGCAAACTGATAACTGAAAATCAACTGTCATGAGTCAACAACTAAACTGAAACAAACTGAAACTGAACTACAACTGAACTAAACAAACTGAACTGCAACTGAACTGAAAAGGTTGGTCAAATAATTGAATTGATATTCAACTGAACTTAAACTTAACTGAATTGGAATTAAATTTGAACTGAAACTTAACCAATAATCAAAAATATTTCTTTTATAAATACTAACTCTTAATTTGAATATGCATCAATCAATTATATTTACTTAGTTTTGATATTATTTAATTTGTAAGCATAATATAATTATATAGACTACTTAATATTTACATAAGACTTATAAGTGAATTGACATAGACTTCTGAATATTACATAACTTTATAATATAATGACATGACTTATCTAATGTTAATAGACTTATAATAATTAACATAGTGATGGTATGTAGAACATAATGGGATAAGAATGGTCTATTAACACATGTGAATTACATATAATTGACATAACTTACTTAAGAATTTACATAGCTTACCTTATTTTGACATACTACCAATATTACAATAACATATCTGAGATGATATATTTAGAATCTGATTTTGTTGCTCCACTCGAATTTTTTGACGCACATATGTACTTAAATATAGTTTCCTTTATTTTATTACAGATTTTTGTTATAGACTACCCTTCATCCATGTATGTTAGTGACAAATAGTTACTCAACAAAAGCTATTAACTTTAATATACTACAACACGTAATTTGCTTTCAATGAAATTAACCGTTAAGAAACGATTTTTTTTTTTACAAAAAATCAAACTGCTATGGTTCAAACTGGAATATAATTAAAGTAATGAACCGATTAGTTCAAACTGAAATAACTGAAACTGAAATGAACCAATTAAGTTCAAACTTGAAATAAACGAAAACTGAACTGAAACTGAAATTGAAAACAACTGGACTAGACTAAACTAAACTGAAATAATTGTTAAACTGAACTGAACTGTTTACACATTGAACTGAAATCAACTGAACTGATTATACTAACTGTTATGGTTTAACCAGAACTGACTAAATTAACTGAACTGACAGCTCTAGACAAGTGATCTTGGTTCCTTGGGCTTTGATCCCTTCACTTATCACATTTTGGCGAATATGAATCGAATGGAATTATCACGTGTCATCCTATTATATAAGCCAAGGGAGCTATGGTGTCCCCCTATGAAGTTACAATACTACCCTTAATGAATTAAAAATTCAAAAATTAATTCAATCAACATCTTAAATGAAAACTTTGAGTCATTAATGCTTGCAAATTAGGATAAAATTTGAATAGTTTAACAAAGAATTAAAGTCATTAATTCATCAATCAATTATCAAACTTATTTGCATATTTTTCAAATTAACAATTAGTACTTAAAAAATATCAACTTAATTAACATTAAATCATTGTCGTTTATATGTCAATCAAAATACAATGAATCTAGACAATAATTAATGCAATAATCTCTATTACATAAGTGAAGAGGAGCAATGATGCCCCATTGAAATTCCATTTATACCTTTTTATGTATCGATATTTACAAACAACACCATAAGTTATTCAATAAAAAATGTAAATTGACAATTATAACTTTATTTCAATCAATTAAGCTCTTATTGATTAATCAATATATTGTGTCAAAACTATATTTGATCAATCTTCTTAGTTAACTTCTTGATTGATTCAAACAATCAATTCCTTAATCAATCTACATCCCTTAATACATTGAATTAATCGATATCTAATTTATCAATTTTTTCATTTATAATCAATTGATTGTCATACATCTATTTATACATATTTTTCCACAAATATATTACACTTAATGATGTATAAATACCAAAATTCTCATTTCATACTCTACCATAACTCAATCACTCTTTTCTCATTCTTCCCTAATCTTAGTTCACAACAATAAAAGACTTATGTTCATTGTTAGAAAAACTTTCATGATCATCATGGGTGTTTACCTTATTCTTAGATCCATCTTTTATGTTTCCAATTTTGTAGTCTTTTTAGTTTAATTGAGAAATTTCAATTTTATAATATTATGTACTACGTACTAAAGATTTTCATCATCATAATTCGATCAATCTTTGTTATCGTTTATTTTTTTGTTATTGTTTCGTAAAATCTTTATTTTACGATATTGATTTCTATTTAAATATTATTATTGTTTCTAATTATGTTAACGTATTATTATTTAAATTTTGTGAGAAACATATTGATCATCATCAGCCAGAATTAATATAAACAATCAATGAACAAATTTTAAAAAAACCTTGAACTATTGGTATAAGGAAAAACATACACATTTATAATTATTTATTTCTTCTACATGCACGCACGCATCGCGTGCAAAAAATACTAGTATGTTAGAATTCCAACTAGGCAACTAGTGTTAAAAGTGTTTATAAACCATAAGTCATTGATTGTATTTGGAAAATTGGGAAGAGTGAATGATGTCATGACTCATGAGTATTTTTGGAGGGAAAAGGGTTGCTTGACCAATTAACACGGAAGAGCGAATGATGTAAACATGGTATGTTTTAGTAATTTTTTATCATAGATAGATTGATTAATAAATTATTAGAATTAATTTGACAAATTAACACGTAAAAGCGAATGATGTAAACATGGTCTGTTTTAGTAATTTGTTACTCCGTATTATAGATAGATTAATAAATAAATTACTAGAATTAATTTGACAAATTAATACGTAAAAGCAAATGATATAAACATGATCTATTTTAGTAATTTGTTATTATAGATAAATTAATAAATAAATTACTAGTATTAATCAATTTGCCAACATGCTAATAGCAAGCTAAAATGAAAGAGTGTAAGGCTGGAAAAGTTTATTTTGACGTTCAATTTGCAAAGTAGAATCCTTAAAAAATCAATGACAGACTAACACCTAATTAAGCTTTCAAGTTCCAACTAAAAATTCGAATCATTTGTTTTTTTAACATTTTCTATAATACTCAATGCATGCATGACCTCTACTCGACTCAACCTGGATTAATTCAATAACCAATTTTAATTAAGAATTAAATAATTTTTGTTTTATAAGGGTCATTATAATAGCATAATTAAATAAGTGACATATTCTACAATAATAATGTAATTAGGCAATTGGAATGCAATGCTTTAAATATTATTAGCCTATATATTACAACAATTATTAGCCTGCCTACATGTTACAATATATTTTGTTGTAATTATAATGTGTAAAATTATTACTTATACTCATCAAATATAGAAATAAAAATGGAAATTTGATTGATTTGGGCACAATTTTGATTAATTTTGAGCTAATTAAGTTGATCAAATAAGTATGAATAAGAACATGAAAAATATATGGAACATGTAAAAATAAGAGCACGAAAATATAAAAAATCGGAGGAAGTATATATGGAAAGTGTTGTTTGTTTTCATTTATTCTGTGTATATGTATCCTCATTTACAATATGAAGCTATGTACAAGTATGAATATATATTTTTTCTAGTAACTAAGAATGTTAAGAAGAGTTGCTCTACTCTTAACAAGATGCCTAAACAAAGAGTCTAATGCTTCATCAAGAGATTGGATTTCAGACTCTAGTTTATTCATTTGGCATCTCATCTTCTCCACACCATTTTTGTTCTTGTGGCGAATAGTCGATTCAAGAGTAGCATCAACACCATCGAAGTTGCTAGTTGTCGTCGATTCATCTTTGTTATTAGCACCTTGGTGCATCAATTTGCTGACTAAGGACCTATTGGTATATCCACCTCAGCTCAGCAACAAACTCTCTCAACAACCTCCTGCCACGTCAGCTTAGTTTGTTACAAGTTAGTTACATTGCAGCTGACTCAGCTTTTCTCTCTTCTTGATTGAGAGTTGTAAATATGTGTATATATATGCCTTTCTATTCTTTGTAATATATTATTCGTTCATTCATACAATCAGAAATAAAAATCACTCAAAAGAGTTTATTTAGCTCTCTCTCTTTCTTCTTCATTTTCTCTGTTTTCTGTGCATCAAAGTCTTACTGATTGTTGAAGATTGAGAGTCCAGTTGATGATTTCATCATGGTATCAGAGCCACCAGATGTTCGACGTTAATCCTCACTGAGTTTTGCTGCTATTTTGAGGTTTTCTGCTTGAGCTAAGTTCTTCGTTAATCGATTGTTTCGTTTCCTTTTCCGATTTCCTGTTTTGCTTGAATTCTTGYTTTTCTTGTTTTGAATTCTGCAATTGTGAGTTGTTGCGAGTTGTTGATTACTTGTATCAAGCTCAATTTCTGCTCAATTTCTGCTTCTTTTCCTTTTCTGTTCATTGATCAACACCTCAATTCCTTTTGTTGTGTTGTTCCTTGTTTGTTTGCATATTTTCGTCTATTCAATCAGTCTATTTTCTTTCCGATTTCACTATTATTCGATCTAGCTTCAATTTCAAATAATTCTCACAAAATATTTTTTTTTTGTTTCCTGAGATTTCTCAATTTCTGAAAAATACAATGTCTTCTGAACCTTCACCACAAAACACAATGTCTTCTGAATCCTCACCACAAAACACTCCTAGTACTCGTTTACAGCCAAATGCAGATCCTAATAGTGTATACTATATTCATCCCTCTGATTATACTCCACAATCACTCACTAGCTCTAAATTCAATGGCACCGGCTTTGCCAATTGGAAGAAGTGCATATTCATGGCCTTCTCCACTCGCAACAAACTCAGTTTCCTCAAGGGAACAATTCCTGAACCTTCTGAATCAGATTCTAATCATGAAGCCTGGGTGAGGTGTAATGACATGGTCATGTCCTGGTTAGTGTTTAACCTGGATCCGAAAATAGCAGAAGGTGTGATGAGTTTCAATACAGCAGCTGAAATATGGCAGGATCTTGAAGAGAAATTCTCTTCTAGTTCTGCAACTCAAATCTTCACTTTGGAGAAAAAGTTAGGTGAAATTGCACAAGGTGTTCAGTCTGTACTGGAGTTTTACACAAAATTCAAGTCTCTTTGGGACGAATTGGAGAGAATTGATCCTACTCCAACCTGTACCTGCAACAGATGCATTTGTAATCTCACAGGAAGGTTATTCAAGCAACAGCAAAATAGGAAGTTAGTCAGGTTTATGATGAARCTTAAGGAGCAGTATGCAGGGATAAGAAGTAACATATTGATGATGAAACAACTGCCTCCACTCTCTGAAGCTTACAGACTTTTTGCTCAGGAGGAGTCTCATAAAGAGCTATCACAATCAGCTGCCACAGAACCCTTGGCATTCACCAGTGTTCAGAATAATTCTCAGCAGAAGACCAATACCACTATTGTGCCCTACAAGCCTTCAGGACAAGCAAGAAACAGCAACAACAAGAGGCCARCATCCTCTTATTATTGTTCTCACTGCAAGATTAATGGCCATAGCTATGAGCGATGTTTCAAGGTGCATGGGTATCCACCTGGCTGGAAAGGTTTTAAAGAGAAAAAAGTCACTGGTTCTGCACACCAGGCTACTCATGTTAATTCTGAAGATAACACCTCAGTTGAGACTTCTGCACCCTCCATATCAGTTGATCAGTACAATTATCTTGTTGATTTGCTAAAAAAGCAGCCTAGTGGCAGCAAGGATTCTCCTGTGCATACTTCTCATGCTCAGGATGCTGAACACCAAGCAAATCTTGCAGGTACTCTCTGCTTGACATCTTGTTTTAAATCAGAATGGGTGATAGATAGTGGAGCTAGTGATCACATTTGCACTGACTTATCTGCTTTTAAGTCTTATCAACCCATGCATGGCTATATAGTTGTTCCTGATGGTAGAAAAATTAAGATTTGCAATGTTGGTACAGTGGTTTTGAAMAAACACATTACTCTTCACAATGTTTTACATGCACCTGAGTTTCAATTCAATCTCCTGTCTGTGACTAAATTGTGTACAATTCTTCCTTGCACAATATATTTTACACATTCTGAATGTTTCCTTCAGGGGCCCTCCTCACAAGAGCCTCCACTTCTTCTTGGTAGCTTACAGAATGGCTTGTATCAGTTGCAAAGCACTCTGAAGTCTATCTCACTTTCTCCTGTTTCTTGYTCCTCTCATGCAAATAATTCAGTGTCTCAAGCTAAACTCTGGCATCTTAGACTTGGGCACATGCCTTTTATGCAGCTTAAACATGTAATTCCCAATTGTCCTGTAAATGATGTTTTGGATTCTACTATATGTCAAATCTGTCCTGCTTCTAAGCAAACTAGGTTACCCTTTCCYACCAGCTCAATAAAAACTTGTAAGCCTTTTCAGTTGTTACATCTTGACTTGTGGGGTCCCTACAAGATCAAGACTCACAATAATTGTACTCAGTTTGTAACAATTGTGGATGATTATACAAGATATTCTTGGACTCATTTGATTCAGTTCAAATCTGATGTTGTGCAAGTTTTTGAGAATTTTGTTCAATTGGTTGAAACTCAGTTTAGCACTAAAGTGTTGAAAGTTAGATCAGATAATGCTTTAGAGTTGTGTGAAGGAGAACTTAAAGAATTTTTTTGTAGAAAAGGGATTTTGCATGAAACAAGTTGTGCAGGGACTCCACAACARAATGGTGTTGTGGAGAGGAAGCATAGGCATCTTCTGGAGACAGCCAGAGCTCTATGCTTCCAATCTAAGGTTCCAGGACAGTATTGGGGGGAGTCATTGCTTTGTGCTACATACCTCATCAACAGAATGCCTTTGAAGCCTCTGAAATTTTTAACACCATACCAAATGTTGTTTGGTGMTGCACCTGCAATTTCTCATTTAAAACCTTTTGGCTGTCTTTCTTATTCCAGTACCTCAAAGGTTCATAGAACTAAGTTTGATCCCAGGGCAGTGCCCTGTGTTTTCCTTGGCTATGCTGTTGGCCAAAAGGGCTACAAACTACTAAATYTGCAAACCCACAAAATAACCATTTCCAGGGATGTTATATTTCATGAACTACATTTTCCATTTCATCTAAACACCAAGCAACCCTCACATTCAGACATTTATTTGCCAGCTAAAACCACACCTCCACCTTTTTCTCTTTCTGAYTTCCCAGATGTTTTTCACCCTGATCTCTCTRATWTGCCTGAACAAGCCTTGCCTGCTACACCCACMACCTCAGACACAGTGTTTGATATGACTGACACAMCTGACTTACCCTCACCAACATCCCAATCTCCACCACTRCAACCACCACAGGATCATCCAACACCACCACCTGCACCACCTTTAAGACATTCCAGCAGAAATAAAAAACCACCTTCCTACCTGAATGACTACCATTGCCACATTGCTCATTCCCATTGGTGTAATCTTGTTACCACCAAGTCTGCTCACCCAATCCTACCATTTTCTGCAGAATACTCAGAACCCTCMTCCTATGAAACTGCYTCTTCTGATCCTAATTGGATTCAGGCCATGGATACTGAGATCAAAGCCTTACAGGACAACAATACATGGGAGGTTGTTTCCCTTCCACCCCACAAAAAACCCATCAGTTGCAAATGGGTGTATAAAATCAAAACCAAAGCTGATGGTACAGTTGAAAGRTTCAAGGCTAGGTTAGTAGCCAAGGGTTACACTCAAAAACATGGAATAGATTTCGATGAGACTTTTTCCCCTGTTATTAAGATGCCCACTCTCAGATGCATTTTGGCATTAGCTTCTYACTATAAATGGCCAGTTTACCAGCTTGATGTCAACAATGCATTCTTGCATGGTGACCTCACAGAGGAGGTTTACATGAAGATGCCTCAAGGCATTCCAAATCCGGATCACAAGGTCTGCAAATTAAAGAAATCTTTATATGGCCTCAAGCAGGCCTCCAGGCAATGGTATGCCAAGTTGGTTACTGCATTACAGAGTCAAGGTTTTGTGCAATCTGCTTCAGATTATTCCTTGTTTCTCAGGAAGTCAGGTGTTCATCTTACAATGGCAGCAGTTTATGTAGATGATATAGTCTTAACAGGGACTGATAGTGATGCCATTGCTGCTTTGAAATCTCATTTGGATGCTGTGTTCAGCATTAAAGACCTGGGGACTCTTCATTATTTCCTTGGCATGGAAGTTTTGCACACTGCTGAAGGCATTGTTCTTTCTCAAACCAAGTTCAGCAAGGAACTCCTTGAGTTCAGTGGTTTTGATGTTCAAAAGCCTGTCCCAGCACCTCTCCCAATCAACTTGAAGCTCCTAGCAGATGAAGGAGAGCTTATTCCTGATCCAGCTCATTACAGGTCTGTAGTTGGCAAACTTAATTTTTTGACCAACACAAGACCTGACTTGGCTTTCAGTGTTCAAACTTTGAGCCAGTTCATGCATGCTCCGAGAACTCCTCATCTTTCTGCATTACATCATGTTATCAGATATGTAGCAGGCACTGTTGGCCAAGGTATTCTCCTCAATGGCAATGCTCAGCTCACTCTCCAGGCGTTTTCAGATGCAGATTGGGCAGCTTGTCCCAACTCTCGAAGGTCTGTGACTGGTTATTTGGTTTTACTGGGAAAGTCACCTGTTTCCTGGAAGAGCAAAAAACAATCCATTGTTTCTCGTTCTTCCTCTGAATCCGAATATAGAGCCATGGCAAGTGCTGCTAGTGAAGTCACCTGGATAGTAAGATTACTGGAAGAGCTTGGCCTTGCAAATCTGAAACCAGTCACACTGCATTGTGATAACCAGTCTGCCATTTACATTGCTAAAAATCCTGTTTTCCATGATCGCACAAAGCACATCGAAGTTGACTGTCACTTCACTCGTGATAAAGTTATGGAAGGCCTCATTCAACTCACCTATCTGCCAACAAAATCTCAGCTAG
Organism: Bassia scoparia; assembly: GCA_008642245.1. Lineage (NCBI taxonomy): Eukaryota > Viridiplantae > Streptophyta > Magnoliopsida > Caryophyllales > Amaranthaceae > Bassia > Bassia scoparia. Next base: position 113,345 of record SNQN01000029.1, on the reverse strand, counting down.
CAGACCTCTTCACCAAGGCATTGCCCTCCCCACATTTTAAGCAATTACTGTCCAATCTAGGCCTGGTTCAATTACCAGCCCTAGCTTGAGGGGGGGTATTGGTATATCCACCTCAGCTCAGCAACAAACTCTCTCAACAACCTCCTGCCACGTCAGCTTAGTTTGTTACAAGTTAGTTACATTGCAGCTGACTCAGCTTTTCTCTCTTCTTGATTGAGAGTTGTAAATATGTGTATATATATGCCTTTCTATTCTTTGTAATATATTATTCGTTCATTCATACAATCAGAAATAAAAATCACTCAAAAGAGTTTATTTAGCTCTCTCTCTTTCTTCTTCATTTTCTCTGTTTTCTGTGCATCAAAGTCTTACTGATTGTTGAAGATTGAGAGTCCAGTTGATGATTTCATCAGGACCATTTGCTTTTCTGTGATTCCAACTTCGAGCCACCCATGTAGGACAACACGGACTTGAGGATTTCGAGTGTCATGGCGTTCACATCTTTCAACATGCTCTCGATGGCATTGCTGTCCTTGTTAGTTTGCTCGGTTTCCTTGATGTTTTTCAAGGATTTCTTGATCAACTTCTTGGCACTCTTACGAGTGATCAAGTATTGGGCGACTTCCTTTGTGATGTTAAGCTCACCGTTACACCTTCTCCTTAGCACTGACTGTACGCCTTGGAGACTTTCCTTGGACTGTACCAAGACATCCCTTGATGTGCTACACACGTCGAGAAGTCTTAGAGATCCATCCAAGACCTCTTCAGTCCACTTCTGGTTTAGACTTCTGGATATAACTTGTTGGTTGAGAGGCAATTGAAGCACCTCATCGACGCTGCAATACAAATCTTTAAGACTTGCAAGTGTTTGGTTTAGCGAGGATGAAGTAGAGCAGGCGGCCTGGGAAGACCTCAGCCTGGATAATTGTTCATCAAATTGTTCGACTTTTGGGTGAGAGTTAAATGGAGAACTCAAGGTACGAGTGTGGTGGGAAGCCATTATATTTTTTAGCTTTCGATACTAATTGAAGCGAATTGAATGTGTTTGTTAGAGAAGTTGAAGATGCTAGTTCTAGCTTGGTTTGGTGATTGAGCGCTATCATCTAAGGCTATTTATACAACAAGATAAGAAGAGCTCGACGACCAAAGGAATCTGATATTAAATGGGAGATAAGATTGTTCGATTTTTCTATTACGAGCATCCGTGGGTTAAGCTTGTTCATATGATATCATCTTACCAGCCATAGCTTGCCAGCAAATGATAGCACGAATACCGCTCTGGTTATTGTTTATTTCGATACGTACGTGCTGTTTTTGTATGATCTCCAGAATCGTAAGCAGTTACAACGCACGAGTGTAAATGGCACAGTTTTATAGTTCTTGTAACAACTCTGATGCACATGATTATCATTGGTTACTTCACAACATAATTAGAGAATCCGAATCATCCGATTTGAAGTGAATATAAAACTGGTCAGTTGCTTCGCCTAGATGATGCAGGAAGTATATACAAATGCTCAAGTGTAGGAGACTTTGTTATATAAAAATCTTGCATTCATGCTGCAATAATCCCAAGTTTCCAGATTAATCGATATAATCTGCAGACAAGCCGAATATTGACAAGCAAACTTCGCAACGTGTGTTTCTTGTTACAAACTTCGGTCAAACTAAACACAATCAAATTATTGGAAAAACTTCAGTTGATCTTCTGATGTTTCACGTTTTATTAGGGACTAATTGATTGCCAATGATTCCAATATTCTGTACTGTTATATGTATTTCGCTATGTTACACGTTCTGCTATACATTTCCTCCATATAATAGCTAATTAGAAAACGAACAAGATCAATTTACTGCTTTTAACATGTTGGATACTCCTCTCAGACTTGAGCTGTATTCGTATTGTATAATCCATTGAGCTGTATTGTATTTCATGTATTGCTATTCTGTTATTTCTAGTAGTTAGTTAGAGACAGTTAGCAGTTAGTTACTTAGTACAGCTCTTGGTTAGTTTAACTCAGGTTAAGCTACTATTTAAAGGCTGTTAATTCAGCATTGTAATTCATTCAGAATTTCCACWATAATAAAATGATGTTCATACAATTTCCTCTCAATATGATTTCCTCTTTTCATACTTGAGTTTATACTTGTAATAATCACAAAATTACTTCAGATTGTTTCATGGTATCAGAGCAAAAGATCATTTGGTCTCTGTTTTGCGATTGCATATTGTTTCTTTGATTTTTGCATTTGATCATTGTGATTCTTCAATTTGCGCGATCTTCTGAGTTCTTCTCTGGTGTTTCTTGGGTTGGATTGGAGATTTTTCTCGATTGCATACCAAGTGTTTGATCATTGGGTTCTTTTGTATCATTTTGGTGATCTGTTTTTGAGGTATATTCCAACCTTCTTCTGTGATTGAGCAATTGTTCTTTATTTTTGGGGTTAGTTCTGCATCTTCCTCCATTGTTGATATTGAATGTTGTTATTGGCTGTTGATATTTCTTGCTTTTGCCATTGCTAGCCTTCTACTGTTTTTACACTTTATTGTTCCCTTCTTTTCTTCTTTGATATACTTGTTTCTTCAAATCTTTGTTTTTCTTCACACCAAAATATGGCTGAACCAACACCTACACCAGAATCCACTCAAAATACTATTACTCCTGACCCCATAGCAGTATATGGCAGTAAATACTACATCCATCCTGCTGATACCACCATAACCAAAATAGTCCCTGACCTCTTTGATGGTAGTGGTTTTGATGATTGGAAAAGGTCTATTTGGTTGACTCTCTCTCCTAAGAATAAATTGTGCTTCTTGACTGGTACTCTACATGAACCACCAGATACTGATCAGTGTTATGAAGCTTGGCATAAGTGTGATGATATGATTAGGAATTGGTTATATTGTTCCATGACAAAGTCTATTGCAAAGAGTGTTTACTATTGTAAGACTGCTCATGATGTTTGGGTTGATCTTGAGGAAAGGTTTGGTAGGCCTATTGCTGCACAGTTGTTTTCTTTAAAACAAAGTTTATTGGAGGTTAAGCAAGAACCTAATGAATCTGTGGCAAGCTTTTATACCAAGATTAGGGGTATTTGGGATGAATTGGATATGTATGATCCCCTTGCAATTTGTTCTTGTAGAAATTGCACTTGTAATTCTGGTCAGAAAAATCTCAAATCTCAACAAGATGAAAGAGTGATGATGTTCTTGATGAAGCTCACTGATGAGTTTAAACAGGTTAAGAGCAATATCTTGATGTTACAGCCTCTGCCACCATTAACTCAGGCATATAGAATGTGTATGGAGGAAGAAAGGCAGAAAGAAGTTAGCAAATCTGTCAATCAACTTGAGCCAATGGCCTTTGCTGCTGATAGGAGGAGATTTAATGATAAGGGTGGTAGAGGTTTTCATCATCAACAGGTTTCTTCTCAATTTCAAGCTTCTGGGCAGCATGCAGGTTACATTCAGTCTAATACCAACAATGGTGGTAGGATGGTTGGTAATAAGAGAAATTCTACATGGGTATGTGATCATTGCAAGATGCCAGGACATGGGATTGAAAGGTGTTTTAAGCTCCATGGTTACCCAAACACATGGCATAGGGACAAGAAAATGGCCAATTTGTCTTATGCCAATGTAGAGGATAGTGATGTTCAATCACAAGCTGGGGGTACAGTTGATAATTCTCCTACAATTACAGTGGATCAATATAATAAGTTGATGAATATACTGTCAAAGAATGAGACCTTGAATTCCTCTCAAATTTCTGATCCCATTATTCCTAAGAACTCAGGTATCACTGCTCTCTTTTCAGGTCATAAAGTTTGTCTTGTTACTTCAGTCAATCCTATTTGGGTGTTGGATAGTGGTGCAACTGACCACATTTGTTTTGATCTTAACATGTTCACATCTTACACACCAATAACTTGTATTGATAACTATATTACTATCCCAGATGGCAGTAAGATTGAAATTAAGCATATAGGTAGTGTGCATCTTCCAGGAAACATTATTTTACAAAATGTGTTTCATGTTCCTGATTTTCATTATAATCTCATTTCTGTTCACAAATTAGCTTCTGATTTACATTGTGACATTAAATTCAATCATAATTCTTGTATAATTCAGGGCCCACACCAGACCCCACCACTTGTTCTTGGTAAAATCTATCAAGGCCTCTACTGCATTCAACCTACTCAGCAGGATCATCTGAGTCTTCAGCAGCCAGATTCTACCTCTTTCAAGCATGTTGCAAATACTTCTTGTAATGTAGCTACTTCAAATAAAATTGAGATTGCTAAATTGTGGCATTTAAGGCTAGGTCATGTTCCTTTTTCTTCTTTGAATCTAGCCACTCATAATGTTGTTCAATGTACTTCTATAGATTGTCTCTGTCAAGTATGTCCTGCTGCTAGACAGACTAGAATGTCTTTTACACTTAGTTCAATCAAAACAAATAAGCCTTTTGAGCTCATTCATGTAGACATGTGGGGTCCCTATAAGATCTCTACTCATAATAATTGTAATAGTTTCCTTACAATTGTAGATGATTTTTCCAGAAATACATGGGTTTTCTTTGTTAAACACAAATCTGATGCTAGTTCTATATTGCAAAATTTCTATGCCTTCTGTGAAAATCAATTTCAGTTGTCAATTAAATGTGTAAGATGTGATAATGCTAAGGAATTAACTGAAGGAGACATCTTGAATTTCTATTTGTCCAAAGGTATTGTTTTACAGAAATCTTGTGTGGATACCCCTCAACAAAATGGGGTTGTTGAGAGGAAACATAGACACCTATTAGAAACTTCTAGAGCTCTTTTCTTTCAATCTAAACTTCCTGTGGCTTACTGGGGTGAATGTGTTCTTGCAGCCACTCATATAATTAATAGGTTGCCTCTTTCTTCTCTTAATTTTGTTTCTCCTTATGAAAAACTATTCAATGCTAAGCCTGAAATTTCTCATTTAAGAGTTTTTGGTTGTTTATGTTATGTTTCCACATTAAAATCACACAGATCAAAGTTTGATGCCAGGGCAGATCCTTGTGTATTTTTGGGTTATCCTATGAATCAGAAAGCCTATAAAGTTCTAAATTTGCATACTAACAAGATTCATATTAGTAGGGATATTGTTTTTCATGAAAAACATTTTCCCTTTCATTTTTCTCAATCTCCTTCTATTCCTTCCTCCTCCAAATTTCAAATTTTTCTTCCCTCTCATACTTCTGAATCTACTTTGTGTACTTCTGATATACCTGATATTTTCTCTTTTGATTTTCTTCCTTCACCTAATACAATTTCTTCTTCACATGTTCCTTCACCACCCTCTTCTTCTACTTCTTCTCCTATTCTTACTCCTGTAACACCTCCACATTCTGTTCCTTCATCCACAAATATAGTTCCTTCTCCTCYTCTCATCTCAACAGATTCCACTTCATCTTCAGACACTCTTTTGGACCTCTCTGTTCCTGCCCATACTCATCCTACTAGAACATCTACCAGACCTTCTAAACCTCCCTCTCACTTACAAGACTACCATTTTACCCTACCTGGTCATAAAACCAACACCTCTAATACTCACACTTGCAACCTGGTCCATTCTGTTCCTCACATAGCTCTTTTGTCTCATGGTATTCTTCCTACTGAACCCACTACTTACAAAGAAGCTTCTCAACACCCTCAATGGGTTTCTGCTATGAACAAGGAGTTACAGGCTCTCAATGAAAACAATACTTGGGACCTTGTTCCATTACCCACTGGAAAAAAACCTATTTCCAGCAAATGGGTATTTAAGGTCAAAACTTTGGCAGATGGTTCTTTGGAGAGATTAAAGGCAAGATTGGTTGCAGTTGGTTATACACAACAGTATGGGGTTGATTATTCCGAGACTTTTTCTCCAGTTGTCAAAATGTCAACTGTCAGAGCTTTGTTAGCTGTTGCTGCTAGTAAAAGTTGGCCTCTTTTTCAATTGGACATCAATAATGCCTTCCTTCATGGAGACTTACATGAGGAAGTATACATGAAACCTCCCCCAGGCTTGCCTAATCCTCATCATTTGGTTTGCAAACTAAAGAAGTCCCTTTATGATTTGAAACAAGCTAGTAGGCAATGGTTTGCCAAATTGGTTCATGAATTACAGCATCAAGGTTTCCAGCAGTCTAAAAATGATTATTCTTTATTCATTCGGAGAAGAGGTACTGGTGTTACAATTGCTGCAGTCTATGTGGATGATATGGTYTTGACTGGCACAGATCATTCTGGGATTGCTGACTTGAGATGTCATTTGCATAAGGTCTTTGGAATTAAAGATCTTGGTGTTCTCCATTATTTTCTAGGGTTTGAGGTGGGATATTCAGATAGTGGGATCACTCTTACTCAACAAAAGTTTACAAAGGAGCTTTTACAGGAAGCAAACCTATCAACTACTAAAAAGGTCTCAACCCCTTTACCTTTGCACCTTAAACTCACTGCCCATGAGGGAGAGGCTTACTCTGATCCTGAGCATTACAGGAGTCTTGTTGGAAAGTTAAATTTTCTTACCAACACAAGACCTGACTTATCTTATGCAGTCCAATCCTTAAGTCAATTTCTTCAACATCCAAGACTTCAACACTATCAAGCTCTTGAACATGTTCTGCATTACTTATCTCAGACATCCTTTCAAGGCATCCTACTCAAAGCTACTGATTTACTTACTCTACAAGCATACAGTGATAGTGATTGGGCAGCTTGTTCAGACACAAGGAGATCTATCTCAGGTTTTGTTCTTTTGCTGGGTGCTTCACCTATCAGTTGGAAAAGCAAAAAGCAAGCTACTATTTCTAGATCATCAGCAGAAGCTGAGTACAAAGCTATGTCTAATGCTGCTGCTGAGGTCACCTGGATGGTTCGACTTCTAGAGGAATTGGGTGTAAGTAATTTGAAGCCTGTCACTCTTCACTGTGACAATCAGAGTGCTTTACATATTGCCAGGAATCCTGTTTTCCATGAAAGAACAAAACACATCGAGCTTGACTGTCATTTCACAAGGGAGAAAGTTYTGGAAGGGCTTCTTCAGCTTACTTACCTTCCCACACAAAATCAGCTTGCGGATGTGTTCACTAAGGCTTTACCTTCTACTCACTTTCAACAGTTGCTGAGCAAGCTAGGCATGTTACCTATGCCTACCTTGAGGGGGGGTGTTGGATACTCCTCTCAGACTTGAGCTGTATTCGTATTGTATAATCCATTGAGCTGTATTGTATTTCATGTATTGCTATTCTGTTATTTCTAGTAGTTAGTTAGAGACAGTTAGCAGTTAGTTACTTAGTACAGCTCTTGGTTAGTTTAACTCAGGTTAAGCTACTATTTAAAGGCTGTTAATTCAGCATTGTAATTCATTCAGAATTTCCACWATAATAAAATGATGTTCATACAATTTCCTCTCAATATGATTTCCTCTTTTCATACTTGAGTTTATACTTGTAATAATCACAAAATTACTTCAGATTGTTTCATAACAGAATGAAATCCACTGATGGAACAGAGGCTGTTGTTTTCTGCTAGGCTCTTTTGCGATCTGATTTCGCAAATGACTAGGTATTTATCTGAACAATGACTTCAAGATGTAAACTGTTACTATTTACACTTCATGACAACTTGATCTATTTACACTTCAGCACGCACTGACTTCGACACATCAACTGCCACTGCCTGAACTTCCTTCAACTTGATCCAATTGACATTGGCCTGATTAGTTCTATCAACTCAAATTTCACTCAATCACTTTTTGATCATGTTTTTGGATTTGCTTTCGGTACTAGATGACTTAAACGCTAATGTCCAGCTAGCCTATACGTCTATGAAGCACTGAATAATGTCTTGAAGACGCAGATCACAGACGAATAAAAGTCTTATTACCAGGTATCCATCTGAAAACTCTTCAATCAATGTATCTCATTAAAGTGAATTCCAAGCAACTCATCAATACTCAGGCTCTCAAATTTGTTGCAAGATCAATGATGATGATCAAGTAGATGTGACTAGAGAAAACCTCAATCTGCACAAAGGTTCATTCAGTTGATCATGATTCGGTGAGCTCCTCGGGGAAAAATGATACTGTAGTAAGATGCATTCAAAAGTCAAAACAGATAGAACAGACATAGTGAGATGCCTTCCAAGGTCACAAGTCTCACAACTCACACAGATACAGTACTCTAAGGCCCGTTATTCAGTTTAGCTTGTTGGCATGTCGTCGTTGAGGATGATGACAATAATGAAGCAGTTGCAGGCACAGAAAACTTCATGCTATTATAAACTGTGTTCCACAATGGCTGAGTTCTGACAGAAAACTGAAAGAAAGAGTGCGCGAAGATGCAACTTTCCAGGTTCCATTGAAGCTTATAGCCCATAAACAGCAAGAGATGCAAAAAAATTGTTTGGTGATTTGCTCTATCTTCCCTTGCATTATATATGTCAAAGTAAGAAAAGACAGAAGGAATCTCATATCAATGCTTGCAAGGGCTATGTTTATCAATGTCTCTTTTTCGCCAACCTACCTACTAAATTAATTGATCATTACACATATTATAAATGATCAATTCATATGATACTGCACATGAATTCAAAGATATGAGATATGATATCAACTGAGTATTATGTGCTGTTATGTATGTCAACAAACATTGTTGTGCACTACTCGTGTACACCGTATTTTTTGGATCATGCTGCAATAATATTGTGGCATTGTATTGCTGCAGCATTAGAATTCCAGCTTATTACCACATGATTTACATTAGAGTTAGAGAATGCAGGAGACAGATTAGCCAGAATCATTTAACTCTTGTATCGGTAGTTGTACAACAAAAGATCGATCCTAACTTCTATATATTCGATACAGTGGTATATAATATGATCGATCTTGTATTGATTAATCAACTGGCATGTTGAATCAGAAGAGACAATGAGGAACAAACCCAAGGAAGACCTTAATATAAAAATTGTAATCATATTAGCTCTCATTTACTGTAAGATGCCTTTTGTCTTCTCTTAGTTTCATATAAATAGAGACCACGAATGAAGAGAATTCATCAATCAAAAACTTGTACATAAAGTTCTTTGCCTTTCATCAACAAACTAAAAAAAAAAATCTTAAAATGGCTTCTCACCACACTCGATCTTTCAGTTTCCCATCAAACTCTCACCCAGTTGCCTCTCAAGTAGATGAGCAATTGTGCAGGTTGAGATCATCTCAAGTTGCCTCTACATCAGTGACAGAAAGTCTAACCGGACTTGTAAATTTATACAAGAACGTTGATGAGTTTCTTCAACTACCTCAAAACCAAACCACCTCATCCCAAAATTGGGTTGAGAAGATCTTAGATGGATCTCTAAGACTTCTTGACATTTGCACCGCATCAAAGGATGTCTTGGTACAATCCAAGGAACAACTCCAAGACATGCAATCAGCACTCAGGAGAAACTCCAATGAGTTCGCTCAATACCAGAAATCCCGTAAATCAGCCAAGAAGGTTGTCAAGAAGTGTTTGAAAGACATCAAAGAAGTCGACCAAACCAACGAGTCCAATGGCACCGAGAGCATGCTTAAGGAAGTTCAAGTAATGACAGTTTCAGTATTCAAGTCTTTGTTGTCCACCATCAGCGGATCACAAAAGACTAGCTGGTCTTTCTCCAAATTGGTTCACTCCAAAGCCGAGAAGGAAACCACACCAATCAGCAAGTTCGATGCCTTAGATGCCGCTTTGGAAAAGAAATCAAACATTGAAATGTCACAAATAGTCCAATTACAGATTGAAGTTCAAGAAATTGATGAAGTTTTGGAAAGCCTTTTCAGGCATCTGATTAAGACCAGAGCAACTCTTCTTAATGTTCTTAGCAACTAGATAACATATTATTTAGTCAGTAAATATTTAGCTAGAGTACAAATTTTTGATCTGTGAATGATAACTATACAAATTAATGAATATACGATACAAATTCATCCATATTTTGTGTTCAAATCTTTTAATTTCTGAGTATATACTTTTTTTTTTTTAAATTGACACTGCAAGTTAATGGATTCAAATATGACATTGCAAAATTAAAATAAAATAACTCAAACTAAAAAATAAGTAATCATATTTGATGCATATATAATTGCATAAGATAGAATATACTCCCTTCGTAACGTAATAACTGCAACGATTTGACATAAAATAGAGAGGAAAAATGTCTAATCGTTGCAGTTAATACGTTACGGAGGGAATATTAATTAGTATCCGATTGCAGCAAGCTAGCAAATTGCGAACGTGGGTTAAGCTTGTTCATATGATATCTTCTTGCCAGCAAATGATAGCACGAATACCGCTATGGTTATTGATTATTTCGATACATATACGCTGTTTGTTTATGATCTCCAGAATCCTAAGCAGTTACAACACACGAGTGGAAATTCTTGCAACAACTTTGATGCACATGATTATTATTATTATTATTATTATTATTATTATTATTATTATTATTGGTTAGTTCACAACATAATTAAAGAATCCGAATCATTTATCGGATTTGAAGTGAATATAAAACTGGTTAGTTGCCTAGATAATGCATGAAGTATGCACCAAATGCTAAACTGCAGGAGACTTTGTTGTATAAAAAACTTGCATTCATGCTGCAGCTAGCAAGCCCAAGTTTCCAGATTAATCAAATCTGCAGACAAGATGAATATTGACAAGCAAACTTCGCAACGTGTGCAAACTTTGCTCAAATAACCGAACACAGTCAAATTATTGGTGAAACCTCAATTCCTCTGATGAACTTTTTACTCCTTTTTGGACTAATTGATCGCCAATGATTTCAACATTCTATATTGTATTTCGTTATGTTACATGATCTTTGTATATATAGGAGCGAGTGTTTTCCCCCTATGATGGCTAATGGCTAATTACAGATGATATTTCATTAGATAAAATCAACAAGATTAATGCATCTCATTATTGTAGACACTAGTAGCATGCATGTACTAAATCTTATGCAGTATATACTAATGTATATAATAATAGTTTCATAAGATTAGAACAAGAACATAAATTATGAAATTTTGCATGTCCTTTTGTATTCCGAGCTGTAATATTGACCTATCAAAATGATGTACAAGAGATGAGAGTGAAGGATAGCTCAAGTGGTTAAAACTTCTCTCCGGGTTCTAGTTGATCCTAGGATTGATCGATTCTCATCACGCCCTTGTGTCATGCCATCATTTGCGTTTATTTAATGGAAGATCAACTCTAAATTAATCAACATTAGCTAGTCTCTAGATTGAGTCCGTTACAGACAGTTGATATTTCTGTGATCCACCCTTGCATTGTTGCAGAACAACAAAACTGTCACCGTTTGTACTTCCTTACAACTTGATCTAGATGACATTGCTGATTTCTTTGATCAATTCGATGTGTTTCAAGTACTTTATGATCATTTTCTGGTATCGGCGTATCATTGGTACGAAAGAACCTCAAATAGTAAACCTTCACAGTAATGACTAATGTCTTGCAGCAACCGGTTTTTTCCTGTACAAAGACAACCTATTATGTAGCACAGATCACAGATGACTGGAAACCATAGAAATAAATCCATCCAAAAGATCTTCAATCAATTTATTTGCACAGTTTGGAATACGCCTTTCTGATTAAATGGAAGTTAAGCAATTCATCAATACAGAGTCTTGCAAGTTTGTTTCATGTAAGAAAATAAGTATCAGATGTGAAACCACAATGGCTCCTGCACATCAACTGTCACCTGGCCCCTGCACTTCTTTCAACTTGATCGAGTTGACATTGGCCACATAAAGTTCTTCAATCAATTTATGGGCTCAATTTGGGATATGCCTTTCTGATTGAAGGGAAATTAAAGCAGCTCATTGGTAAACGGTCTTGCAAGTTTGTTGCCTGGTCAGCAATGATAATCAAGTAGTATGACCAGAGAAAACCTCAATCTGCAAAAATTGTTCATTCTGCTGATCACGATTCAGTGAGTTCTTGAGGAAAAACAACTAGAGCAGGTAGTAAGATACATTCAGAACTGATACAACAGGCGTAGTAAGATGCATTATTCCAACAGGCGTAGTACTCTAAGGCCGGTTTCTAAGCTTAGCTTGTTGGAACATAGTTGAGGATGATGACAATAAAGAAGCAGATGCAGAAACATAAGAGTGATAAGACCTCATGCTCATTTAATTAATTGATCCACAAACGGTCGAGTTTAGAGGGAAAACTGAAAGAACAAGTGAGTGATGAAGCAATTTTTCAAGTTCCCCTGAAGATCACAGTCCATATGAACAACAAGAGATGCAAAAAAATTGTTTTGTGATTTGCTCTATCTTCCCTTCCATTATATATGTCAAAGTAGGAGAAGACAAAGAGAATCTTAAAACAAGGCTTGCAAGGGCTATGTTTATCAGTGTCTCCTTTTCACTAACCTACTTACTGGATTAATAGATCATTACACATTATAATTAATCCATTCATATGATACTGCACATGAATTCAAAGATATGAGATATGATATCAATTGAGTATTATATGTGTTGTTATATGTATGTCAACAAACATTGTTGTGCACTACTCGTGTGTACCGTATTTTTTGGATCATGCTGCAAAAAAATTGTAGCATTGTATTGCTGCAGCATTAGAATTCCAGCTTACCACATGATTTACATTGGAGTTACAGAATGCAGGAGACAGATTAGCCAACATCATTTAACTCTTTGTATCGGTAGTTGAACAACAAAAGATCGATCCTAACTTCTATATATTCGATGCAGTGGTATATAATATGATCAATCTTGTATTGATTAATCAACTCGCATGTTGAATCAGAAGAGACAACGAGTAACAAACCCAGGGAAGACCTTAATATAAAAATTGTAATCATACTATCTCTCATTTACTGTAAGATGCCTTTTGTCTTCTCCTAGTTTCATATAAATAGAGCCCGAGAAAGAAGAGAATTCATCAAACAAAAACTTGTACATAAAGTTCTTTGCCTTACAAAAAAAAAAAAAAAAAAACTAAAAATGGCTTCTTACCACACTCGATCTTTCAGTTTCCCCTCAAACTCTCACCCAGTTGCCTCTCAACTAGATGAGCAATTGTGTAGGTTGAGATCATCTCAATCTGCCTCTACTTCATCTGTCACGAAAAGTCTTACCGGACTTGTAAACTTATACAAGAGCGTTGATGAGTTTCTTCAACTACCTCAAAGCCAGACCACCTCATCCCAAAACTGGGTTGAAAAGGTCTTGGATGGATCTCTAAGACTTCTTGACATTTGCACTTCATCAAAGGATGTATTGGTACAGTCCAAGGAAAACCTCCAAGACATGCAATCTGCACTTAGGAGAAACTCCAATGAGTTCGCTCAATACCAAAAGTCCAGAAGAGCAGCCAAGAAGGTTGTCAAGAAGTGTTTGAAAGACATCAAAGAAATCGACCAAACCAACGAGTCCATTAATGCCACCGAGAGCATGCTTAAAGAAGTTCAAGCAATGACWGTTTCAGTCTTCAAGTCTTTGTTGTCCACCATCAGCGGATCACAAAAATCTAGCTGGTCTTTCTCCAAATTGGTTCACTCCAAGGCCGAGAAGGAAACCACACCCATCAGCAAGCTCGATGCCTTAGATGCAGCTTTGGAAAAGAAATCAAACATCGAAATGTCACAAATAGTCCAATTACAGACTGAAGTACAAGAAATCGACGAAGTGTTGGAAAGCCTTTTTAGGCATCTGATTAAGACCAGAGCAACTCTTCTCAATGTTCTTAGCAACTAGAGAACATATTAGTTAGTCAGTATATATGTAGAGTACAAAATTTTGATCTGTGAATGATACTTATACAAATTAAATGAATATACGATACTAATTCATCCATATTCCGTGTTCAAATATTTTAGATTCTGAGTATATATTTATTTCTTTTAATTGACATTGGAAGTTTATGAATTCATTGCATTACAAAATTAAACTCAAAATAAAAATATAAGTAATCATTTTAAAGCATATATAATTATGGCATAAAGATCAGATATAACATATTGGAGTAGTTTCCTAAGGCAGCAAGCTACACCAGCAATTGGAATAGATCAGACCTTTTTTTGTTAGTTCTGTAACTTAAAAGAAGTTTTCTTTTTTCCTTCTAAATACATGTTTCATTAATGGAAATTGTGTACCACTTATAAGATTTTTTTTAAAAAAAAAAAAAAAATTAAGAAAATAGGAATTCTCAATGCCATTATTTTCTATCCATTTACAAGAGTATCATTGAGTTCTTAGACAGATGAAAAATGATGAGCAACAATCTCAAGACAACTCCATGTCAAAAATAATCAAAAAGACGATTTGAATTCATAGAAACAGATGTTAATATTATGTCCCCAATGAAAATTATAACTTTGCTAATAAGATCAAGCTTGCATGCTCTCCTGCTAAGTCCAGAAACTGCCTACTTTCATGGACCGATCGAGCACATATAATCACAAATTATGTTTTTCTTTAACATTATCAGAATCAAATTCACTGATACATGCTGTTGTTTCCTGCTTGGCTCTTTCACAGACTGATTTCCCAAAAGACCGGGCAACAATAAATTCAAGATATCAACTGTCACCGCGCCTACACTTCCTTACAGCAGCTTGATGTAGATGACATCTATCGGCCTTATTGGTTTTATGATCAACTGATTCAACTCGATGTCTTTCATGCACTTTATCATTATCTTTTCAGCTCTTTTGGAGTTTTGGTACTAAAGAACTTCAACAGTAATGTTCATCTCACCACTGCACCTTCACAGGCAGAATCACAGCAATTACTTAAGACTTATAGCCGTTTTTTTACTGTACAAAGACAACCCTGCTGCACGGAACATAGATCTCTAGAAGCCTTACTGATGCATCCAAACTCGATCCAATCGACATTAGCCTCATTAATCATGTTTTTGGTTTCACTTCACCACTACACACTACACCTTCCGGGACACTGACTGATGCCTTGGAGCTGTCTTTACTGTACAAGACCAACCTGATATATAGCATAGATCACAGATGATTAGAACAATAAATTTATGTGCTCAGTTTGGGATACGCCTTTCTGTTAAAGGGAATTTAAAGCGACTCATCAATACAAAGGCTCACAAGTTTATTGCTTGTGCAGAGATGATGATCATATAGATGTGGCCAGAGAAAACCTCAATCTGCACTGAAGATCCTTCAATTGCTGTGCGTTCGAGTGATTTTTTCCAGGAAAACTAATAGAACATGTGCAATAAGATGCATTCAAAACTGGCAGGCGTAGTAATATGCATTCCAAGGTCATAAGTCACAAGCCTAGCTCACACTGCACACTGGTGATATATACAGTCTTTTAAGGCCGATAAGCTTAGCTGGTAGCCTCATTGGATTGGTATGTTAAGGATGAATGGATGATGATGTTAATGAAACAGATGCAGCCACAGAAGACCTCTTCCTCATCCAAATTACTCCAAAATGGGCGAGTTTCGAGGGGAAACTGAAAGAACAAGTTTTGGTGATTTGCTCTACCTTCCCTTCCATTATATATGTCAAAGTAGCAGAAGACAGAAGGAATCTTATATTAGTTAGTAGACAGCATATTACATTCATCTATTATAGCTTTCAAAGACTATGTTCCTCAATGTCTCTTTTTCGCCAACCTACCAAGTAAAGTATTCGATCATTGCACATATTATAACTGATACATATCATACACTGATTTGAGTTAAGATATTCAGTGGTATATAATTGATATTCAGTAATCAAATAATCGATCATAGCACATATTATAATTGATACATATCATACTGCACATGAATACACTGATTTGAGTTATGATATTAAGTATTATATGCTGTAATGTATGTCAAAACTGGTTGCCTTGAATTTTTTTAATAGTACACCCAACTTACCAGCTAAAGTATAGTTTATTCAATTCCAGCATAAAAGAATGTTTTCCGTGAAGAGTTTGTATATTCCCACAGTCTATAAATACACATACACAAGCAATATTCTTGCCAATATTCTAGCCATAATGTGTGCCTTGTATTAGGCTAGAATATTGGCAAGAATATGCTTGTGTATGTGTATTTATAGACTGTGGGAATATACAAACTCTTCACGGAAAACATTCTTTAATGTTCAGTAGTCTAGGCGATTATCATTCCGCTGCACCCTAGCTTTTCCGCCTCTTTCCTCTTCTTCTTCTCTTTCTTAAACCTGGCTTAGGGGAATCCAAGTCCTCGTTTCACCCAGCCTTGCTGTTACTAATGTCAAGAATAGTATCCCTATTGTTCTTGATTTCCAGACTTCTCATTATTCTATGTGGGCGAACTTTTTAAGATTCATGCTCGTTCTCATCGGTGTTAGACCAATATTTCCTTCGTCTACGGAGACGACCCAGCCTCTCTCACGGCTGATGAACGCGACCAATGGTCGACTTTGGACGCTGCTGTCCTCTCGTGGATTTATTCCACTATTTCCAATATCTTTTGCTCACCATATATGAACCGACACTAGGCAAGGAGGCCTGGCGTTTCGTTCCGAGAGTTATTTCAGGATAATCAAAACTCTCGTGCGTTGCTCTTGAGCAAGAATTCTCGACCACAAATGGAGGATTTCCCAATGTCTCCGCTTATTTGTCAACGGCTCAAGAGTCTCTCATCAGTTTGCGTGGTGTTGTGCTCCCCAATCGACAATAACCGATTGGCCTTCAGTTGGTTGTCTGTCTCTGGACCCGTACAGGGGGTGGGTACTCTTATTCGCCAGAGCAATCCTCTTCCTATGTTTGCTAGGCACGTTCTATGCTCACTCTCGAAGAGCGCGGGCTATGCCAAGCAGCGCTGCCACCAATGCTGCGGCTGCCATTGGTGGTTCAAACCCGCACAATTCTGATGATGGCCAGAGCATGCTGGTGGTTCGCTGTGGCGCCATAATCATATATATATAGAAGCAGTCAGGGCCGCAAGCATCATGGTGGCAGAGCGTCATTCCAATGTAAGATGGTAATAATGGTGGCAATAATGTGGCCGTGGTGTTGTCGCAACAACAACAAGTGGCAGCCTCTTCCGCAATGGGCACAACAACAGGTTGGCCTGGATGCCTCAATGGGCTGCCACCAACCTGTCCTACCCAACTCAGGGCTGGGCTCGTCCTGCAGGCCCATCTAAGCAGCCTGGACTTCTGGGTCCGCGTCCGCAGCCTATGCGGCTTCGTTCAAGCCTACGGCGAGTTCTATGCAATATGCTCCGACTGACATTGAGTCTGCTATGCCACACTATGACGATGGCTCCACCACGATCCCTCGTGTACATGACACTGCGCCACCTCGCATATGACTTCCTCTCACTGGTAATCTCTCCTCTTAATTTTCATTTGAGC
>SNQN01000029.1:0-89322 GCA_008642245.1 Bassia scoparia | reverse complement strand
GATATATCATATCTAAATCTATATCAATTTTATATCTATATCTATTCTATATATATATCAAAGTGGCGTGGTTAATAGATATATCTTCTAAAAGCTTTCCAAACCAACCTCATAAATACTATATATCTTCCTGCCACAAAAATGACTTGAAGCTATCTTGAAGCCAAATTACTCCGTTAAAATCGTATGATTGATCAATATAAGTCACACACCAAAAATTCTCCACAATCTCCACCCTGCTTGTATTTATCAATACACAGAGACAAAACAAAACAACGGAGGACTGGTAATACAAGTACAACCAAAATCACCACAAATTCCACTTGACTTTGTATTCACCACACAACCAAAGACAACAACAAGCCAACCAAAAAATGCACCAAAATCCCGTGGCGAGGATTGCTCCACTTGAGGCATAAACAACCGTAGGGTAAGAATAGAAAAAGCGTAAAAACAAGTCCAAGCAAACAAATAACTTGTGAACAAAGCCAAATGGAAGAACTCAATGTGTTTAGTCCTATCAAAACAAAACTGATAAATTGAAACAAATCGATTCATACTATCCTCACAAAGACATACACTTGATCAACATGAAGCCCCAAACATAGCAAGACGCAACCAATATAAAACCAAAGATGTATATACCAACCTGTCACAAGTGTAAGCCTTCTAGTATGAATATCTTGCAAATCAAAACCAAAATACCAACAACAGCAAAAGAACAAATTCCATATTCCATCAATGAGACTTTTAACAACGTTGTAGTTCCAAGCCACAATACCACACAAATGCCATCGGACAGGGTGTGGATGTTTGTACTTGGAGTAGACATGTGAATCGGTAGGAAGACACACGGAGTGGAACGGGGTTGGAGTTTATTGATGGTGGTGGAAGGAATAAGAGGATAACAAAGACACCCAAAAACCCGTAGATGAGAATAAGTCGGCTCCCGACGATATAACATGTGAAGAGGAGTTTTACCACCCAACAATTTGCTAGGTAAAATGTTATGTAAATAAGTGGCCATTTGTAAAGCATGATGCCAAAAGGAAGGAGGCAACGATGCATGGGAAAGAAGAGTACGAGTGATATTATTAAGTGATCTTAATTTGCGTTCGGCTTTACCATTTTGTGGAGATGTATGGGGACAAGAAAAACGGAAAGACAACCCATTATTCGCACAAAACACTCGAAACGAACTATTATCATATTCCCGCCCATTATCACATTGGATAGTTTTGATAGGACGCTCAAATTGTGTTTGAATATAAGATTGGAATTCCAAAAATTTACCAAAAACGTCAGATTTTTTAGCCAAGGGAAAAGTCCATACGAATTTAGTAAAATCATCCAATAAGAGCATATAATAGCTATGTCCCGAAGAACTCAAAACAGGCGAAGTCCAAAGATCACTATGCATGATATCAAACGGTAAAGAAGTAGTAGATAAAGAGGAATCAAATGGCAATTTAATGTGTTTCCCAAGTACACAAGAATGACAAATACCAGAACATACAGCACTAGTACATGTAATACTTTTATTATTACGCAGAACATCTAAAATATTCGACCCGGGATGACCCAACCGAGCATGCCAAATAGAAGGTGCTAAAGCTGCAAAAGACGATGGTGAAGAAAGATTTGATGACGAGGTGGTTAGAGGATATAAGTCACCCTTGCTCTCACATCTCATTATTGGCCTCCCCGTCCGATAATCCTTCACAAAGAAACCATAAGGATCAAACTCAACAGTGACATTATTATCGGAGGTAAATTTACGAACCGAAATCAGATTCTTAATGAGTTTAGGAGCATGATAAACATTGTTTAAGGATAAGGGAGGATTAGGAGAAGGCAAAGTAGTATGACCACAACCATGAATAGGAACAGTATGACCACTACCAACAATAATACCAGGATGACTAGTGCTCAAATGAAAATAAGAGGAGAGATTACCATGAGAGGAAGTCATATGCGAGGTGGCGCCAGTGTCCATGTACCACGAGGGATCGGGTGGAGCCATCGTCATAGTGTGCATAGCAGACTCAATGTCAGTCGGAGCATATTGCATAGAACTCGCCGTAGGCTTGAACGAAGCCGCATAGGCCTGCGGACGCGGACCCAGAAGTCCAGGCTGCTTAGATGGGCCTGCAGGACGAGCCCAGCCCTGAGTTGGGTACGGACAGGGTGGGGCAGCCCATTGAGGCATCCAGGCCCAACCCTGTTGTTGTGCCCATTGCGGAAGAGGCTGCCACTGTTGTTGTTGCGGACCAGAACCACCACGGCCACCATTCTTGCCACCATTATTACCACTCTTACCATTGGAATGACCGCCTCTGCCACCATGATGCTTGCGGCCCCCTGACTGCTTCTTATTATTATGATTATGGCGCCCACGCGAACCACCAGCATGCTCCTGGCCATCATCAGAATTGTCGCGGGTTTGAACCACCATGGCAGCCGCAGCATTGGTGGCAGCCTGCTTGGCATAGCCCGCCTCTTCGAGAGTGAGCATAGAACGTGCCTGAGCAAACATAGGAAGAGGATTGCTCTGGCGAATAAGAGTACCCACCCCCTTGTACGGGTCAGTGAGACCAGACACCAACTGAAGGACCAATCGGTTATTGTCGATTGGGGCAGCAACACCACGCAACTGATCGGAGAGACTCTTGAGCCGTTGACAATAAGCGGAGACATTGGGAAAATCCTCCATTTTAGTGGTCGAGAATTCTTGCTCAAGAGCCAACGCACGAGAGTTTTGATTATCCTGAAATAACTCTCGTAACGAAACCCAGGCCTCCATTGCCGTAGTGTCGGGTTCAATAATGGTGAGCAAAAGATCATTGGAAATAGTGGAATAAATCCACGAGAGGACAGCAGCGTCCAAAGTCGACCATTGGTCGCGTTCATCAGCCGTGAGAGAGGCCTGGGTCGTCTCCGTAGACGAAGGAATAATATGGTCTAACACACGATGAGAACGAGCATGAATCTTAAAAAGTTCCGCCCACATAGAATAATGAGAAGTCTGGAAATCAAGAACAATAGGGATACTATTCTTGACATTAGTAACAGCAAGGGCTGGGTGAAACGAGGACTTGGATTCCCCCATAGCCAGTGTTTAAGAAAGAAGAAGAAGAAAGAGGAAAGAAGGCGGAAAAGCTAGGGTGCAGCGGAATGATAATCGCCCTAGACTACTGATACCATAAAAGAATGTTTTCCGTGAAGAGTTTGTATATTCCCACAGTCTATAAATACACATACACAAGCAATATTCTTGCCATATTAGCATAATACAAGGCACAAGACTAGGAAACAATAACTATATCCTATAACTAAGGAATAATATACACAAAATTACTAAGAAATATTTACATATTATTCTTAACAAGCAAAATTAAATCATACAAACGATAGCTTCATCGTTCGTTCTGCAGTACATCTCGTATACGAGTTTTTGGATCATGCTGTGAAATCCACAGGAAACATATGCTATTATTATAAAACCAGCATCATTTAACTCCTTGTATTGGTAGTTGTACAACAAAAGATCAATCCTAACTTCTATATATATTCGATACAGTACGTGGTTATATATATATATGATGAATACTTTGATCTTGCTGTATCGATTAATCAACTGGCATGTTGAATCAGAAGAGACACTGAGGAAAGACCAAGGAAGACCTTAATATAAATTGTAAATATCTATTCTCATTTACTGTAAGATGCTTTTGTCTTCTACGTTTCATATAAATAAGAGCAAGAGAGAAGTCTCAATCAAACAACTATGCACATAAAGTTCTTCGCCTTTAATCAAAACTAAAATAACTTCTAAATGCGTTCTCACCACAAGATCCTAGTTTCCATCAAACTACACCCCAGTACCTCTCAAATTAGATGAGCAACTGTGCAGGTTGAGATTCTATCTGCAATCTTCTTCATCTGTAACAAATCTCAGGACTTAGTAATCTATAAAGCATTGATTTTCATATAACTTACAAAATCAGATCACTATCCAAAACTGGTTGAGAAGGTCTTGGATGGATCTCTAAAGACTTCTTGACATTGCACCCATCAAAGATGTCTTGGTACAATCCAGGAACAACTCCAAGACATGCAATCCGCAATTAGGAGAAATTCCAATGAGTTCGCTCAATACCAAAGTCCAGGAAAGCAGCCAAGAAGGTGTCAAAAGAAGTGTTTGAAAGACATTAAGGAAGTCGACAACACGAGTCAATGCAACAGAGGCCAGTCATAGCTTAAAGAGTTAAAGCATGACAGTTTCAGTGTTCAAGTCTTTGTTGTCCACCATCAGGATCACAAAAGACTAGCTGTCTTTCTCCAAATTGGTTCACTCCAAAGCCGAGAAGGATACAACACCATCACAAGTTCAGATGCTTAAGATGCAGCATTGGAAAAGAAATCAAACATTGAAATGTCACAAGTAGATCCAATATACAGACTGAAGTTAATAATTGAAAGTATTGGAAAGCTTTTCAGGCATCTGATTAAGACAGAGCAACTCTTCTCAATGTTCTTAGCAACTAGAACATATACATTAGTTAGTCAGTATATATGTAGAGTACAAATTTTGATCGATCTGTGAATATAGTTATACAAATTTAATGAATATACGGTACAAATTCATCTATTTTGTGTTCAAAAATCTTTTATTAGTTTTCGAGTATATACTTTTTTTAAATATAGTAATCACATTAATGCATATATATTTGCATAAAGATAGAACATATTAGTTCCTAAGGCAGCGAGAGCAAATTGAACTGATCAGACCTATATGTTTTGAACTCAAAAAAGTTTTCTCTTTTTTTTTTTCTAAATTTATGTAAATCAATATAAGATTAAATGAATGAAATATAAGATTAATCATATTCCTATGTGTAAAGAAGCGCCGAAAATTAACAAATTACGAAACAAACATAAGATAACACACAATTAACACACAAAGATTTAACGAGGTTCACTATCAACTGCGATAGCTACTCTCCTGGCGCGTACGAAT
The DNA here is from genome assembly GCA_008642245.1 of Bassia scoparia. Classification (NCBI taxonomy): domain Eukaryota; kingdom Viridiplantae; phylum Streptophyta; class Magnoliopsida; order Caryophyllales; family Amaranthaceae; genus Bassia; species Bassia scoparia. Next base: position 84,302 of record SNQN01000029.1, on the reverse strand, counting down.
ATGTTTACTATGGAGATTCAAATGGAATACAATTGAGAGACTGGTAATTCTCCCAAGAATTCACTCTCTAATATCTCAATGTGTTTTCCTCACAAAAGTGGCTTGAATAACTAATCGAATTGAATAATAATTAACCCCTAACATCTATTTATGGGTGTACAAAGATATATGGAGTAAGATATATACGAGGATAGCCGAACAGAAAGCCCAAAATATAGATATATCTATATCTATATCTATATCTATATCTATATCTATATCTATATCTATATATATATATATCAAGTGGCGTGTATAAGATTATCTTTCTAAAAGCTTCAAACAACCATACTAATATATCCTTCCTGCCAAAAATGCATCTTGAAGCTATCTTGAAGCCAAATTTACTCGTATAACATCGTATGACTTGATCAATTAAGTCACACCAAAAATTCTCCACAATTCTCCACCTTGACTTGTATTTATCAATACACGCCAAGACCAAACAAAACAACGTGAGACTTGGTAATACAAGTCAACCAAAATCACCACAAATCTCCACTTGACTTGTATTCACCAACACAAGCCAGACAAACAACAAACACAACAAAATGCCAACCAAAATCCCGTGGCGAGGATTGCTCCACCTTGAGGCATAACCGTAAGGGTATCAATACGAACAAAAGCGTTCAACAAGTCCAAGCAACAAATACTTGTGAACAAAGCCAAATGGAAACGAACTCAATGTTGTTTAGTCCTATCAAAACAAACTGATCAATGAAGACAAATCGCATTCATACTATCTCCAAAGACATAACACGCAACATGAACGCCCAAAACATAGCAAGACTCCGCAACCATATACAACCAAGAGTTATACCAACCTGTCAAGCCTTCTAGTAAGAAATCACTTGCAAATCAAACCAAAATACAACCCAGCAAAATTTCATTCCTCATGAGACTAACAACTGTCGTTCAACAAATAGCGACAAATCGCCCACACACCGTTCGATGCTCCTCTAGGGAGACAAGACCTACAATAGCAACCACCCACATAACAGTACATAGCAAATCTAGTGCAACCAAAGCAACATCGCACTAGCAAACCACAAGAACGAACTCTTTCCAAACATTCGACATTCTGAGCTTCAATAAACATGTCACAACACACAAAATACATAAATATGTAAGAATCCTTCACCTTACTACGGTAACGCAGCAAGTCTTAAGACTCCGTTGCTTCATGCTCCACGCAAAGTTGTCAAATCGTCATACACATTCAAAACTCTCTTGCAACTAGTGCCTTGCGACCTCGTGGCACTTTCTCAAGTTCACTGTCTATTTCTCGCGAAGAAGACTCCAACTCCTCACCATAGCATCCAACGAACGATCTGACTGATCTTTCAAAACTGTTTCCCTGTCAGAGGCTAAACCAAATGTTCAATTCATCAGCAACATGCAACGATTGGACGAATCCTCTACACAACAATTTTGACCATCACCTGCACCTTGTGAGCTACACTTGCAGTATCAGTCAGAATAGTACCATGCACATAATACAAATACCCAATCTAGTACCTTAAGTACTATCTTCGACTCTCAAAACACACTTTCACCTGAACCTGAGAAAGTGAAACCTCCTTGTCAAGAGTACCAGAGATATCAAATTCTTCTTCAACTGAGGACATGCCTAACATTCACCAAAAACGCACTCTTCTTCCGCGGTCCTAAGTCTGATGAACCTTTACCACAACCTACAAGCAGCATTATTACCCATGATAACATCACCACTCAAAAGACTCATAAGTAGTAAACCATTCACGATTAAGGACACATATGAAAAGTACATCCAGAATCCAACACCCAACGATCCGCAGACTGACTCGCACCACTAACAGTTGCCAAATTCTTCGAATCACATTGTGAATTCTGTTGTGCAATGTAGCATTGGAACTATTCCTGGGGTTTTTAGGATTTTTTTTCAATGACCGGTTTTTACAATAGTGGCATATATTCTTAGTTTTATTACCCCTACTCTTCGAATTTTTATTTTTCTCAGAGTTAAAACTATTTTCATTGGCCGAATTAACTACAGTTAACCCAACCCTGAATCATACACTTTCATTCGTTGCCGCCTTATGACGCAACTCTCTAGAATAAAGTGCAGATTTAACTTCTCAAACCACGTTTCTTTACCACCACAAACGACTCAACAAAATTCTCAAAGACGCAGGCAAAGAACCAACAAATCAACAGCAGCATCCTCATCTTCAATCTTAACATCTAATTACGCAAATCAAGTAAAATGTATAAGTTGTCTAGATCCTTAAAGGCGTACCTGACTGCATTCGCAGAGAAACAACCGTTGTTTCAACAACAGCTTGTTAGTGAGAGACTTCGTCATATAAAGACTCTCCAATTTTGACCACAACCAAAGCCGAATCCTCATCGGACACTTCTGTGATCACATCATCTGCCAAACCAAACAATATGGTGGAGTGAGCCCTCTCTCCATCGCCTCAAATTCCGCTGCGCTCAAGCCAGTTGAATCCTTCGATTTTTCAACAAGTTTCCAAATACCCTGTTGTTTCAACAAGGCTCGCATCTTAATCTGCCATAGCCCAAAAGAATTCCTACCCGTAAATTTCTCAATCTTCATGGTTTAGTGTTCATCTTCGGATCGTAGATCCGCTTGATACCAAGTTTGTTGTAACGGAAGCGCCGAAAATTAAAACTACGAAAAACACAATAAGATACAATAACACACAATTTAACGAGGTTCACTATCATGCGATAGCTTACGTCTCTGGCCTGGTACGAATAGTTTACTATGGAGATTCAAATGGAATACATTGAGAGACTGGTAATTCTCCCAAGAATTCACTCTCTAATACTCTCAATGTGTTTTCCTCACAAAGTGGCTTGAATAACTAATCGAATTGAATAATTAACCCCTAACCATCTATTTATAGGTGTACAAAAATATATGGAGTATAAGATAATACGAGGATAGGAACAAGAAAGCCAAAATATAATTCTCTATATCTATATCTATATCTATATCTATATTATATTTAATTTATCTATATCTATATCTATATATATCCAAAGTGGCGTGTATAAGATATATCTTTCTAAAAGCTTCCAAACAACCTCATACTAATATATCCTTCCTGCCAAAAATGCATCTTGAAGCTATCTTGAAGCCAAATTTACTCCGTATAACCATCGTATGACTTGATCAATATAAGTCACACCAAAAATTCTCCACAATTCTCCACCTTGACTTGTATTTATCAATACACGCCAAGACCAAACAAAACAAACGTGAGACTTGGTAATACAAGTCACAACCCAAAATCACCACACTATATTAAATGGAAATTGTAAATCACATATAAGTTAATTTTTTAAAAAGAAAACTAAATATAGAAATGCTCAATGCCATCAGTTTTCATTCATATACAAGATTGTGATTGAGTTCTTAGATGAAAAAGGATGAATATGGTAGGAACTTCTTCTGGGTACCATACATATATGATATATATATACACAAATTATATTATTTTATCTACTAGAAACTTTTGAATCATTAGATGGTTAGCCTGTTATACTGTTAATGGGTGTTTGTTTTCGCTTGTGCATTGCACCTGTGTCGCGTTATAGGATCATGATACACATACAAGAAACATCGAATAATATTGAAGATTTAAAATTATATCATCAGTTTCGTATATATATTCTGAATTAATCAGTGATATTTAGCACATATTTTCATTATATGAGATTGAGTCTGAAATTATTAGACCAGATCAGTAGAGCAACTTTTCGCGTCACATTTAGTTCTTACTACTTGAGCTTTTCACCAACCTTGAGTTGCTGAAATCTTATCAAAAGGCCTGAACAATCTTTCTGAATTCTCATCAAATTTATGAACTTCAGCCTCTAAATATATGATCACTTGTGACTAAATAGAATTAGCAGAATCAAAGTCACTGATATATAATACATGCTATTGCTTCCTGCTTGGTTCTTTGGCAGACTAAATTTTGCAAAAGACCGGTTAGTTTTCTGTGATCCACCCACTTAGGACAACAATAAATTCAAGATATCAACTGTAACACCGTCTATACTTCCTTAAAACTTGATGTAGATTAAGTTGGACTCATTCATTCTATCAACTCATCTTTTTAGTTTTTCAGGTTTTTTCGGTACTAAAGAACTTTGACAGTAATGTTCATCAGCTCACCTATACAATCCCAAATTCAGAGCACGTAATTACTGATCTTAATTGGAGCAGATTTTTTTACTGTACTGTACAAAGCAACCCCATATGTGGCACAGAACATATAAATGTCGACTGAAACACTAGCGTTCAGATTACCACTACACCTTCCGGAGCATTGGCTAATGTCTTGGAGCTATCTTTAGTGTACAGAAACAACCTGTTATGTAGCACAGATCGATCTATCATAGATGACTAAAAGCCTTAGAGATCCATCCGAAAGCTCTTCAATAAAATTATGCGATCAGTTTGGGATACGCCTTTTTGTTTAAGGAAATTTTAAGCAGCTCATTGATACACAGGCTCGCAAGTTTTGTTGCTTGGTAAGAGATGATAATCAAGTACATGTGACCAGAGAAAACCTCAATCTGCACAGAAGTTCCTTTGGGTGAGTTCTCGAGGGAAAACTAATAGAACAGGTGTAATAAGATGCACTCAAAACTGATAAAACAGGCAGAGTAATAGGCACTCCAAGGTCACAAATCTCACACCTCGGACACCTCACATACAGTCGATGCTGATACAGCTATCTAAGGCTGATAAGCTTAGCTTCCTGCCTTGTTGCTGGTTGTAGGTACATCTTATTTGAGGATGATGACGATAATAATGAAGCAGATGCAACCACAGAAAACCACAGATCCACAAATGTTCGAGTATTGATGGAAAACTAATAGAACGATTGAAGGAAGATGATGCCATTTTCCAAGTTCCATTGAACCTCACAGCCCATAAACTACAAGATGCAAAAAAATTGTTTGGTGATTTGCTCTACCTTCCCTTCCATTATATATGTCAAAGTAGCAGAAGACAGAAGGAATCTTATGTTAGTAAATTGACAGCATATTTCATTTTTCTATTATGGCTTCAAAGGACTATGTTCCTCAATGTCTCTTTTTCGCCAACCTACCATGTAAAGTATTCGATCATTGCACATATTATAACTGATACAGTGATACATATCATACACTGATGGTATATGCTGTAATGTATGTCAAAACTGGTTGCCTTGAATTTTTTTAATGTAACTCCCTGCAAATGTTTTTGCTATGTCTTTGAACACCCAACTTACCAGCTAATGTATAGTTTATTCAATTCCAGCAAAAATTAAATCATACAAGCTATAGGCACTCGTCGTTCTGCACGTACCACTCGTGTATATCGCAGTTTTTGGATCATGCTGCGAGAATCCACAGGAAACAGATTAGCACATGATTTCCTTTAAAGTTAGGTAAACCACAGGAAACATATTAGCTGTTCTTAATAAAACCAGCATAATTTAAACCCTTGTATTGGTAGTTGTACAACAAAAAAATCAATCCTAACTTCTATATATTCGATACAGTACGTGGTATATAATATGGTTKAATACTTTGATCTTGTATCGATTAATCAACTGGCATGTTGAATCGGAAGAGACACTGAGGAACAGACCCAAGGAAGACCTTAATATAAAAATTGTAATCATACTATCTCTCATTTACTGTAAGATGCCTTTTGTCTTCTACTAGTTTCATATAAATAGAGCCCAAGAAAGAGGAGAAGTCATCAAATCAAAACTTGCACATAAAGTTCTTCGCCTTTAATCAAAACTAAATAAACTTTCTAAAATGGCTTCTCACCACACTAGATCTCACAGTTTCCCCTCAAACTCACACCCAATTGCCTCTCAAGTAGATGAGCAACTGTGCAGGTTGAGATCTTCTCAGTCTGCATCTACTTCATCTGTCACCGAAAGTCTCACCGGACTTGTAAATCTATACAAAAGCGTTAATGAGTTTCTTCAACTACCTCAAAACCAGATCACCTCATCCCAAAACTGGGTTGAGAAGGTCTTGGATGGTTCTCTAAGACTTCTTGACATTTGCACCGTATCAAAGGATGTCTTGGTACAATCCAAAGAACAACTCCAAGACATGCAATCAGCCATTAGGAGAAACTCCAATGAGTTCGCTCAGTACCAAAAGTCCAGGAGAGCAGCCAAGAAGGTTGTAAAGAAGTGTCTGAAAGACATCAAAGAAGTTGACCAAACCAACGAGTCCATTAATGCCACCGAGAGCATGCTTCAAGAAGTTCAAGCAATGACAGTTTCAGTCTTCAAGTCCTTGTTGTCCACAATCAGCGGATCACAAAAGACTAGCTGGTCTTTCTCCAAATTGGTTCACTCCAAGGCCGAGAAGGAAACCACACCCATCAGCAAGTTCGATGCCCTTGATGCCGCTTTGGAAAAGAAATCAAATGTTGAAATGTCACAAATAGTCCGATTACAAACTGAAGTTCAGGAAATTGATGAAGTATTGGAAAGTCTTTTCAGGCATCTGATTAAGACCAGAGCAACTCTTCTCAATGTTCTTAGCAACTAGAGAACATACTATTTAGTTAGTACATATGTAGAGTACAAAATTTTGATCTGTCAATGATAGTTATACAAATTTAATGAATATACGATACCAATTCATCTATACTTTGTGTCCAAATCTTTCGGCTTCCGAGTATACACATTTTTAATTGACATTGCAAGTTTATGAATTCATATATGGCATTACAAAATCAAAATATAATAGCTCAGACACAAATTATAACTTAAAAATTTTAAATTAAAACAAAAGTAGGATGGTTGAGTTCTTAAAAAAAAGGATTAGTAGGATTGAATAATGAAGAGCTACAATCAAGACGAGTCCATGTGAAAATAATCAAGATACAATTTGAATTCATAGAAACAGCAGTGAAGATTCCAAATGTCTAAAACACATCAATGAAAATGAAAAATCTGGTAATAAGATCGAGCACGCATGCTTCGAATATTTCATGGTCTCCTACAGTCTAGCAACTACCTACCTTCATGGACGACTTCTTAGTTATATTCACATATTATATTTTATCTTCTTCGTTTTCGTTTGTGCATTGCACCTGTGCCGAGTTATAGGATCATGATGATAGACATACAAGAAACATCAAATAATATTGAAGATTTAGTTCATCATCAATGATATTTAATGCTGTTTGCATTATGAGATTGATTCTGAAATTATTCAAAGTATCAATGATCACTTCTTTTCTTCACCGGCCCCTGACTCAGGTTCTCTTCTTCTGAATACTGATGCTTCATTCGTTGCTATATCAGTTATTGCTTGGCTGGAATTGCTTGTGTTGTAAGGGATGATATATAGAGGACCTGGATGGTGGCCTAGCTACCAAGGGAAAGTGACAGTCTCTCCCGCCTTAGAAGCTGAAGTATGGGCGGCTCAGATCATCATACACACTGATTAGTTATCGCTAAGGATCAGCTGTTTAACCTGCTTCGGGCTTCCTGATTTTCTTGTTGAGGCTATTTGAGATGCTCCTCTATCTTTTGTAAATTCTGATGTAATTTTCTCTAATTATTCCCCTAATTCTGCTGTTTCTGTTTCAGCTGTCGACTTTGCTTCTATGTACTTGGAGGAACTAAACTCAATTAACTAATGAATGAATGACTAGCCTGTTTGCATCGCGGAAGAACAAGTTGTTGAAATCTTATCAAAATTATGAACAGGCTCGCAAGTTCGTTGCTTGGTCAGTTGGATACAAGCCTTACTGCCTTACAGATCCGTCTAAAAGCCATTCGATAAATTTATGTCATGTTCTCAGTTGGGGATACGTACTCCATTCTGTTTAAGAGAATTTAAAGCAACTTATCAATACAATGGCGCGCAAGTTTGTTGCTTGGTCAGTGATGATAATCTAGTAGGTGTGACTGGAGAAAACCTCAATCTGCACAAAAGTTCCTTCAATTGCTCCGCGATTGGGTGACTAATGTCTTGGAGATGTCTTTACTGTTTAAAAAAAAAAAGCTATTCAATAAATTTATGTGCTCAGTAAATTTGGGATAAGCCTTTCTGTTTAAAGGAATTTAAAGAAACTCTTCAATGCACAGGCTCGCAAGTTTGCTGCTTGGTAAGATCAGAGATGATAATCAAGCAGATGTGAACAGAAAACCTCAATCTGCACAGAAGTTCCTTCCATTGCTCCGCGATTGGGTGAGTTCTCAAGGGAAAACTACTCAAACAGGTATATTAAGATGCATTCAAAACTGATAAAATAGGCATAGTTATATGCATTCCAAGGTCACAAGTCTAACACCTCACTTACTGATACAGTTATCTAAGGCCGATAAGCTTAGCTTGCTGCCTTGCTGCCATTTATTGTACATCTTCGTTGAGCACGATAATGAAGCAGATGTATTGTGGATATATGTTTTAGGAACGTTGTTTGTGTTAAGAAACATCCTAGGTTAAGTTAAGTCGGCTTCCTTCGATGGGCCTTTAGGGTTATGTTGTATTCTCAGTGTTATATATATTGTAACGCTTCCGCAAATCAATACAGGTCAATCGACACAAATTCTCTAACTTCTATCATGGTATCACAGCCAATGGTTACTTGATCCTTCATATTTTTTTTTTTATTTTTTTTTTACCTCTTTCAAAGCCCCTTCCTCCCCTGTAGCCGCCTACCTTCGGCTCCACGCAGAGTTGTTTTTCTTACTCTCTGTATTCTCGTTTCCATGGGGTCTAAGGTCCAATTAATTCATGATGCTTCTTCTATTTATTATTTACATCCTTCAGAAGGTCCGAGTAATTCCCTTTCTAAATATCTACTCAAAGGGGATAACTATGATGTATGGSAGAAAGCTATTGTGAATGCTTTGGAAGGTAAAAATAAATATGGGTTTATCAATGGTGATTGTGTTAGACCTACTGATGATCAGGTTGCTGAACTGGTGGCTTGGAAGGCAAATAATTCCACTATTTGTTCGTGGATATTCAATTCCGTTGCCGAATCTATCCAACCTAGTATTGTGTCCCACAAAATTGCTAAGGACCTATGGTTTGATTTGAAGGAACGCTACTGTGTTTCCAATGGTCCTCGCATTAATCAATTGAAATCTGAGTACCACTTACTTCGTCAAAAGGACTTGTCTGTTGTGTCCTATTATAACAAGTTTGTGGCGCTATGGGATGAGTTATACGGCAATGATGACTTGACTTGTGGTTGCACTTGTAGTGCCGCTCCCAAGATCCGTGCCCGTGTTGAACGAGATAAAACCCATGATTTTGTCTTGGGTCTTGATGATGACCAGTATAAGGGTTTACGTACCCAAATTCTTAGCATGGATCCTTTTCCGGCCATTAWCAAGGCGTTTTCTCTGGCCTCCCAAGAGGAACGTCACAGAAATATTGTTCGCGAACGTGATGATAAAACTGAAATTGTTAGYTTTGCAGTACAATCTGCTCCTCCTGCAGCGCCTTCCGATGCTCATCCAGCTGCACTTTCCAATGCTCATCCGGCTCCTGCAGGTTCTACCTCTTCTCCACCAACATGTACTTATTGTGGTCGTGTTGGTCATGTTTATGATCGTTGTTATCAGCGTATTGGATATCCTTCTCGTACACGGGGAGGCCGTACCGGWCGTGGCAGGGGTGGTCGTGGAAGGGGCAGCACGTCAGGTGATCGTGGCAACCAATCTTCATCTCCATTTGCCATGGCCCATGCTGCCCAACAAACCAGCAGCAGTAGCAACGCAGATACAACCCCCTCCAGTTCTARTACCAGCTCCAATGACCAACTCCAGCGTWTAATCAATTTGCTCGAATGTACCCAATCGAGCAACAAACTGTTTGGTAAGCCTAATGGGTGTACTTGGCTTCTTGATAGTGGCGCATCTCATCATATGACTGGGACTTTGGAATATTTGTTTGATGTTTGTGACTTGCCCCATGAGTCCTGTCACTCTCCCTAACGGTGTGCACGCAGCGGCTGTTTCTCAAGGCAGTGTGCAATTGGAGAGACGGTTTAGTGCTTCGGAATGTTTTTATGTTCCTCACCTCACTTGCAATCTGATTTCCGTTGGCAAACTCATTCTAGACTCACACTGTATTGTCACATTTACTGATCATTATTGTATTGTGCAGGACCGCTCAACGAAGATGGCGATTGGACTCGGTGAGCTAAAGAATGGGTGTTTGTTTTTCGGGATTGGAGCAACCTATTTCATCTCATGCCACTACAGCGGACTCGACACTTCTTTTGCATCGTCGTCTTGGTCACCCTTCAAGCCAACATCTATCTTATGTTAGTCCTGCTAGTAAGAATAGCAAAATACAAAAGAGTTAGCCTCTGTGATGTTTGTTTTCGTGCTAAACAAACTCGCACGGTTTTTCCTTTAAGTGAGAATAAAGCTGCTGATCTATTTAGTTTAATTCATTGTGATTTATGGGGTCCTTATACAAAATCATCTTCTTCTAATTCTCATTATTTTTAACAATTGTTGACGATCATTCGCGTGCCGTTTGGGTGTATTTGATTAAGGAGAAAAGTGAAGTTCCGGTTGTTTGGTAATTTTCGCGCTATGGTCAAAACTCAATATGATAAGGTTGTAAAAGTAATACGTTCTGTAATGGCACAGAATTCACTACTACGCCTTTGTTACAATTTTATCATGAAGAGGGAGTTTTGTTTCAAACTTCCTGTGTAGGTACCCCACAACAAAACGGACGAGTTGAACGCAAACACAGGAATATTTTGGAAGTCGCTCGAGCCTTACGGTTTAGGCTTCTCTTCCTATTCGTTTTTGGAATGATTGTGTTAAGACAGCAGTTCATTTAATTAATCGAACTCCGACTAAGGTACTGGATGGCAAGTCTCCGTATGAGCTTTTGTTTGGTAAAGCTCCGAATTTGGAGTTATTGAGAGTATTTGGGTGTTTATGTTATGCTCATAACAAACCACGAACCAGGGATAAGTTTGCCCACGGAGTCGAAAATGTGTCTTTTGGGGTATCCGTTTGGGCAAAAAGGATGGCGAGTGTATGATTTGGAGACAAGGGATTTTTTGTTTCCGAGATGTCCGATTTATTGAAGATGTGTTTCCTTTTTCTATGGAATCACATATTGAATCCCACAAGATATGACAGGGAGTTTGCTGATTTAGATTTTGGTGTTCCTACTTCTGCTCCTTCTATCATTATTTCACCGGGGCCTGACGACAGGGGAGTACCCCTATTCCTGCTCTCCTACTCTTGTTTACAAACGTCGACCAGAACAGGTCAGCGTGCTAGTACTGGTCAGTCTTCACAGCACCCTTCACAACAGCCCAGCACATCCCAGCGTGTCCTGCCACAACAGTGCGTGTGTGTGCTGATGAGGCTGTGTTGGCAGGGGCTCCTATCTCTCTTGATGCCTGCTCGCTCTCAGTTACTGCTCCAACTACAAAATCTCGTCAGGTCGTCCTCCTTCTTGGCATACAGATTAATTTGTCACACGGTAACACATACACACCCCCATTTCTACACCCGAGCCAACGTCATCTTTCAGGTACGCGGTTTCTATTGCTTCCTATGTGACATATGATAAGTTTAATACGAGTCATCGTGCATTTGTTGCTGCTTTGAATGCTAACACTGACAAGATCATATAGGAAGCATCTCAACATGAACGGTGGCGCACGGCTATGAGAGCTGAGATTGATGCCTTGGAGCGAAATCACACATGGGAGATCACTGATTTACCTCCCGGAAAGAAGCCAATTGGGTGTCATGGTTTTCAAATTAAGCTCCGCTCAGAGTTCGGTTTGAACGTGATAAGGCCGGCTAGTTTGTCTTGCAACCACCAAAAAGAAGGTGAAGATTTAGATAACTTTTGCACCGGTGGCTAAAATGGTCACAGTTCGCACACTTTCTTGCGGTTGCTGTTGCAAAAGAGTGGGAAATTCATCAATTGGATGTCAATAACGCTTTCTCCATGTGATTTGAATGAGGAGGTATATTGCGTCTTCTCCCCGGTTTTACTAGTGCGTCTCCCGCAAGGTGTGCCGACTACGCAAGTCTCTCTATGGTTTGCGTCAATCACTCGTAATTGGTTTTCTAAGCTTACTCATCCCTCCGCAAGTATGGTTTTCAGCATATCTCATGCTGATCATACCTTTTTTTACATATCGGAAAGGGGAGACATGTTATCAGTTTTAGTGTATGTTGATGATATTCTGGTTGCAGGGAATAATCCTACCCTGTGCTCCGTTTTTAAACGCTATCTCGATGATTGTTTTCGCCTTAAGGATCTAGGTCCCTTGAAATATTTTCTTGGCATCGAATGTGCGCGATCTTCGGAAGGCTTGTTTCTCAACCAACGTAAGTATGCATTAACATACTAGAGGAAGCTGGTCTCCTTGCTTGTAAGCCAGTTGAAACCCCTTTACCACAAACCACAAGCTGGCACTGTCCACTAGTCCCCTGTTTCGGACCCGGCGCAATATCGACGTTTGGTAGGCGCTTGATTTATCTCACCATTACTCGGCCAGATTTATCGTATGCTGTTCATATCTTGTCTCAATTTATGCAAGCCCCGGAAGCAAGATCATTTTGATGCTGCCATTCGTGTCTTGAAGTATTTAAAGGGGCATCCTGGCCAAGGTCTCCTGCTACGTGCTGAGTGTGACTTGCAGCTGTATGCGTTTTGTGATTCGGATTGGGCGAGCTGTCCTATTTCTCGTCGTTCTGTTAGTGGCTATTTTGTGACCTTGGGTCAGTCTCCCATTTCTTGGAAAACAAAGAAACAATCAACGGTTTCCCGCTCATCGCGGCAGAAGCTGAAATATCGTGCTATGGTCATGCGTGTGCTGAGGTTAAGTGGCTGCGAGTTTGCTGGCTTCCTTGGGGTCCCACTTCGCCACACTGTTCGTTGTGCTGACAGCCAGGCTGCCATCCACATAGCTTCAAACCGGTTTTCATAACGCTCGAAACATATGACATCGATTGTCACTTCGTGCGTGAGTTGTTATTATGTGGTCCATTTCTATGGCACATGTTGGTACTAAATTTCAGTTAGCAGACTTATTTACTAAGGCCCTTGGGGTTCTGCTTTCTCTTTTCTATTGTCCAAGTTGGGCGTTCGTGACCTTCACGCTCCTCCTTGAGGGGGAGTATTGTGGATATATGTTTTAGGAACGTTGTTTGTGTTAAGAAACATCCTAGGTTAAGTTAGTCGGCTTCCTTCGATGGGCCTTTAGGGTTATGTTGTATTCTCAGTGTTATATATTTGTAACGCTTCCGCAAATCAATAACAGGTCAATCGACACAAATTCTCTAACTTCTATCAAGATGCAGCAACAGAAAACATCAAGCTCATCCAATTGTTCCATGAAGGATTGATTTCTGAGGATCGGAAAACTAATAGAGAGTGATTGAAGATACCATTTCCCAAGTTCCATTGAAGCTCGCAGCAAATAAACTACAAGATGCAATAGTTTTGTATGGTGATATGCTCTACCTTCCCTTCCATTATATATGTCAAAGTAGGAGAAGGCAAAAGAATCTCATATTATTTATTAGTTAGTAGACAGCATATTTCATTTATCTATTATAGCTTTCCTCAATGTCTCTTTTTCACCAACATACCAAGTAAAGTAATCAAATAATCGATCATAGCAACATATTATAATTGATGAATACACTGATTTGAGTTATGGTTTTCAGTAGTATAATGCTGTAATGTAGGTCAAATACTTGTTGTATTGTATTTTTTTTTAATAGTAACTCCTTCAAATGTCTTTGATATGTCTTTGACACACCAACTTATCAGCAAATGTATAGTTTATTCAATTCCAGCAAAAATTAAATCATACAAGCGATAGGCACACGTCGTTCTGCACATACCCTCGTGTATACCGCAGTTTTTGGATCGTGCTGCAAAAATCCTAATAGAGGATACACAGGAAACAAATTAGCACATGATTTCTTTTAGAGTTAGGGACTACACAGGAAACAGATTAGCAGTAGTATAAACACAGGACATAGTTTAAAAAGGATTATATACTCTTAATTATAGTCTTAATTAAGCCAGCATCATTTATACTTTGTATTGGTAGTTGTACAAACAAAAAATCAATCCTAACTTCAATATATTCGATACAGTGATATATAATATGATTGAATACTTCAAACTTGTATTGATTAATCAACTGGCATGTTGAATCAGAAGAGACAATGAGGAACAAGCCCAAGAAGACCTTCATATAAAAATTGTAATCATATAATCTCTCTTTAATGTAAGATGCCTTCTGTCTGCTCTAGTTTCATATAAATAGAGCCAAGAAAGAGGAGAATTCATAAACAAAACTTGTACATAATTAAAGTTCTTTGCCTTTCATCAACAAACTAAATAAACATCTTAAAATGGCTTCTTACCACACTCGATCTTTCAGTTTCCCATCAAACTCTCACCCAGTTGCCTCTCAAGTAGATGAGCAATTGTGCAGGTTGAGATCATCTCAAGCTGCCTCTACTTCATCTGTGACTGAAAGTCTTACCGGTCTTGTAAATCTATACAAGAGCGTAGAAGAGTTTCTTCAACTACTCAAATCAGACCACCTCATCCCAAAACTGGGTTGAAAAGGTCTTGGATGGATCTCTAAGACTTCTTGACATTTGCACTTCATCAAAGGATGTATTGGTACAGTCCAAGGAAAACCTCCAAGAATGCAATCTGCACTTAGGAGAAACTCCAATGAGTTCGCTCAATACAAAAAGTCCAGAAGAGCAGCCAAGAAGGTTGTCAAGAAGTGTTTGAAAGACATCAAAGAAATCGACCAAACCAACGAGTCCATTAATGCCACCGAGAGCATGCTTAAAGAAGTTCAAGCAATGACTGTTTCAGTCTTCAAGTCTTTGTTGTCCACCATCAGCGGATCACAAAAATCTAGCTGGTCTTTCTCCAAATTGGTTCACTCCAAGGCCGAGAAGGAAACCACACCCATCAGCAAGCTCGATGCCTTAGATGCAGCTTTGGAAAAGAAATCAAACATCGAAATGTAAACAATAGTCCAATTACAGACTGAAGTACAAAGAATCGACGAAGTGTTGGAAAGCCTTTTTAGGCATCTGATTAAGACCAGAGCAACTCTTTCAATGTTCTTAGCAACTAGAGAACATATTAGTTAGTCAGTATATATTTAGTGTACAAAATTTTGATCTGAGAATGATATACTCATACAAATTCAATGAATATACGATACCAATTCATCCATATTTTGTGTTCAAATCTTTTAGTTTCCGAATAAATACATTTTTCAATTGACATTGAAAGTTTATGAATTCAGAAATGGCATTGCAAATTTTGAATTTAATAACTCAAACTACAAAACTAAGTAATCATATCAGAAGCATTTTAAATTGCATAAAGATAGAACATGTATTAATTTCAGAGGGCAGCAAGCCAGCAAACTCAACAGATCAGATTTTAATGTTCTTGAACTCAAAAGAAGTTATTCTTTTCTCTTTTTTTTCTAAATATACTTCATTAAGGGAAACTATATATCACATAAGATGTTTTTTCTAAATTAGAAATGTTCAATGCCATTACTTTCCATCCATTTACATGAGTAGGATTGATCGAGTTCTTCGACGAAAAAGGATGAGTAGGGTTGAGCAACATAAAGAACAATAACCAAGACGATCAACTCCATGTGAAAAACAGTTCATAAGATTCCATATGTCTTAACATTTCATTGAAAATCGATCAAAAATCTTCTAATATTATCGAGCACGCATGCTGCGAATATTTCATGGTCTCCTTCAGTCTAGCAACTGCCTGCCTTCATGAACGACTTCTGAGCACATATATTCACAGATTATCTTTCATCTACTTGATTTAATATTACAGAAACATTTGAATAATGGGTGTTAGCCTACTATATATATTGATAATGGGTGTTAGTTTTCGCTTGTGCATTGCACCTCTGTAGCATTTTAGGATCATGATTCATGATGATACACATACAAGAATCATCAAAATATATTAAAGTTATATATATATATATTCTGAATTAATCAGTCATTTTTAGCCCTGTTTGCATTATGAGATTAGACTGTTCTATAGCAGTAGAGCAACTTTTCTCATCGTTCTTAGTTAATCTTGAGCTTTTCACCGGCCTTGATATAATTAACATCTTATGAAGAGGCCTGAACAAGAATCTTTCTGAGCTTTCATCAAATCTATGAACTTCAGATAAAATAGCAATATCAGTATAAAATTCACTGATAGATGCTATGGTTTCCTGCTTGGCTGTTTCGCAGACTAATTTCACAAAAGATCTGGTAATTTTCTGTGATCCACCCATGTAGAATGAACAACAATTGATTCAATATACCAACCATCACCGCCTACAATTCCTTTCATTGGCCTCATTCATTCTATCAACTCATCGATGTCTTTCGAGCAATTTATCATCATCCTTTTAGTTTTTCAGTTTTTTTTGTACTAAAGACTTTGACAGTAATTTATCATCATCTTTTTAATTACTAGTGTTCTGTTTTTAAGTTTTTATTGACAGTTCAGCTCACCTATACAACTTCGGAACACATATAATTACTAGTGTCTTGGATCCGATTTTTTACTGTACAAAGACTACCCGATATGTGTGGCACAGAACACATATAGATGTCTACAAGCCTTAGGCATCATATATTCATATCCATCCAAAAGCTCGTCAGCCAACTTGGTGTGTTCAATTTGAGGAACCCCTTTCTCTAATTGAAAGTAAGTTAATGAATCATATTCATTTGTAAAGACCGGGTTTGATGACTTCGACACATGAACTGCCACCCCCGGCCTGCACATACTTCAACTTGATCCAGTTGCTGTTGGTCTTAATAGTCGTTCTATCAACTCAGTGTTTTTCAAGCAATTTTTTACCATGTTTTTGGTACTAGTAGACCTAAACACTACACCACACTACACCTTCCGGAGCATTTACTAAATGTCTTGGAGCTGTCTTTACTAGATGTAGCGCAGATCACAGATGGATAGAAGCCTTAGATATCCATCCAAAAGCTGTTCAATAAATTTGTCATGTTCTCAGATGGGGATACTCCATTCTGTTTAAGAGAATTTAAAGCAACTCATTAATCCACACGCGCAAGTTTGTTGCTTGTCAGTGATGATAATCTAGTAGATGTGACTGGATCGGAGGAAACTTCAATCTGCACAAAAGTTCCTTCAATTGTTCCGCGACTGTGTGACTAATGTCTTGGAGCTGCCTTTACTGTAAAAAAAAAAAAAAAAAAAAAAAAAAAAAAAAAAAAAAAAAAAACAGACATGTTGGCATGTAGCACAGATCACAGATGACTAGAAGCCTTAGAGATCCATCCAAAAGCTACTCAATAAATTAACGTGCTCAGTTAATTTGGGATAAGCCTTCCTGTTTGAGGGGATTTAAAGCAACTCTTCAATGCACAGGCTTGCAAGTAAGATCAGAAATGATAATCAATCAGATGTGACCAGAGAAAACCTCAATTTGCACAGAAGTTCCTTCAATTGCTCCGTGATTGGGTGAGTTCTTGAGGGAATTGAAAACTAATCGAACAGGTGAATAACATTGCATTCAAAACTAAAAATATGCATTCCAAGGTCAAAAGGAAACATGTCACATACTGATACAGTTATAGAAGGCCGATAAGCTTAGCTCTTGTTGCCAGTTGCTGGTATATCTTTGTTGAGGATGATGACGATAATAATTAAGCAGATGCAGCCACAGAAAACCTCATGATCATCCAAATAAACGATCCACGAATGGGCGAGTTTTTAGGGGAAATTGAAAGAAAAAGTGAGCAGAGATGCCATTTCCCAACTTCCATTGAAGCTCACAACCCATTAACTACAAGAAATGCAAAACCATTATATATGTCAAAGTAGGAATCTTATCTTAGTTAATAGACAGCATGATTTCATTTTTCTATCATAATTAACCAGGGCTATGTTCCTCAATGTCTCTTTGTCGCCAACAAACCAAGTAAAGTAATCAAATAATCGATCATTGCACATATTATAATTGATACATATCATACTGCACATGAATACACAGATTTGAGTTATGGTTTTCAGTAGTAAACGCTTTAATGTATGTCAAAAACTTGTTGCATTGAATTTTTTTTAATAATAACTCCCTTCAAATGTTTGTGCTATGTCTTTGAACACCCAACTTACCAGCAAATGTATAGTTTATTCAATTCCAGCAAAAATTAAATCATACAAGCGATAGGTACTCGTCGTTCTGCACATACCACTCGTGTATACCGCAGTTTTAGGATCGTGCTGCAAAAATCCATTATAGAGGATACACAGGAAACAGATTAGCACATGATTTCCATTAGAGTTTGGGACTACACAGGAAACAGATTAGCTGTAGTATAAACACAGGATTTTAAAAGGAGTTATATACTCTTAATTATAGTCTTAATTAAGCCAGCACCATTTAACTCTTGTATTGGTAGTTGTACAACAAAAAAATCAATCCTAACTTCTATATATTCGATACAGTGATATATAATATGATTGAATACTTCAAACTTGTATTGATTAATCAACTGGCATGTTGAATCAGAAGAGACAATGAGGAACAAACCCAATGAAGACCTTAATATAAAAATTGCAATCATGCTATCTCTCATTTACTGTAAGATGCCTTTTGTCTTCTCCTAGTTTCATATAAATAGAGCCCGAGAAAGAAGAGAAGTCATCAATTCAAAACTTGTACATAAAGTTCTTCGCCTTTAATCAAAACTAATAAACTTTCTAAAATGGCTTCTCACCACACTAGATCTTGCAGTTTCCCCTCAAACTCTCACCCAGTTGCCTCTCAATTAGATGAGCAATTATGCAGGTTGAGATCATCTCAAGCTGCCTCTACTTCATCAGTGACTGAAAGTCTTACCGGTCTTGTAAATCTATACAAGAGCGTTGATGAGTTTCTTCAACTACCTCAAAACCAGACCACCTCATCCCAAAACTGGGTTGAGAAGGTCTTGGATGGATCTCTAAGACTTCTTGACATTTGCACCGCATCAAAGGATGTCTTGGTACAATCCAAGGAACAACTCCAAGACATGCAATCTGCACTCAGGAGAAACTCCAATGAGTTCGCTCAATACCAGAAATCCCGTAAATCAGCCAAGAAGGTTGTCAAGAAGTGTTTGAAAGATATCAAAGAAGTCGACCAAACCAGTGAGTCCAATGCCACTGAGAGCATGCTTAAAGAAGTTCAAGCAATGACTGTTTCGGTCTTCAAGTCTTTGTTGTCCACCATCAGCGGATCACAAAAGACTAGCTGGTCTTTCTCCAAATTGGTTCACTCCAAGGCCGAGAAGGAAACCACACCCATCAGCAAGCTCGATGCCTTTGATGCAGCTTTGGAAAAGAAATCAAACATCGAAATGTCACAAATAGTCCAATTACAGACTGAAGTACAAGAAATTGACGAAATGTTGGGAAGCCTTTTCAGGCATCTGATTAAGACCAGAGCAACTCTTCTCAATGTTCTTAGCAACTAGAGAACATATTAGTTAGTCAGTATATATGTAGAGTACAAATTTTTGATCTGTGAATGATACTTATACAAATGAAATGAATATACGATACCAATTCATCCATATTCTGTGTTCAAATCTTTAATTTTAGTTTCTGAGTATACACTACGAAGTATCTTTTTTTAGTTTCTGATTATTCAAAATATAATATGGAAGTTATCATTAATTCATTAAACAAGATAGAAGATATTAGTTTCCAAAGGCAGCAATCCAACCAGCAAATTGAACATATATTAATTTGATGTTCTTGAACTCAAAACAGTTTTCTTTTCTTTTTCTTTTCTGTATTTTTTAAATTGAACTCATCACAGGAAATTACATTTGGAATTAATTAGCTGTTATACAAAAATAATGAAGTAATAGGAATGCTCCATTCCATGCCATGATTTTTCATCCATTAAGAAGACAGACAATAATCAAGGCGACTCCATGTGAAGATTATAAAGATAAGGTTTGAATTCATCATAAATTAGCTGTAAAGATTCTACATGCATGTCTAATTAAGATCGAGCACGCGTGCTGCGAATATTTCATGGTCTCCTACACTCTAGCAGTTGCCTACCTTCATGGATCATGCACACCAAATGCAAATATACATTCACAGATTATGTTATGTATCCATGATCCCTTAATCTGCTTTGCTTGTACGTGTAAGTTTCGACTCGTGCAATGCACCTGTGTAGCATTGTAAAGAGCATCATAGACATACAAGGAACATCGAATAATAAAGAAGGTTTAAATGAGATCAGTCATATATATACGGAATTAATCAGCAATATTTAGCGCGCCTAGTTAGCATTATCAGATTGAATCTGAAAGTTCAACACCCAGTGGTTCATCAGACTAGAGTAGACCAAACTAGATCAAAATTTCTCAAGGTTTTTAGTAAGACTTGCAGTTCTTATAATCAAATAATGAAAACATACAGTTTTGTATTCGCAATTTTGATGAAATCAAAACAGTTAACTACTCAAAGTGAGGGAATTAAATCGTTAGAGGAAAGATTCAGGGTTTAAAGTTTTGATTAACACTAGCAAATATGTACATATACATCCGGTTGTACATATACCTAGATATTGGACAATGTCGACCCAATAATAAAGGGTTAGGGTTAGACTTACAGCGGTTCGTTGCGTGCTGGATTTGGGCGAGAATGGTGGTGAGGCGGCGGCGCCTTTGGGTCTGCGGTGGCCTGGATGAGGTCGCGGTTGCAGTGGTGGGCCTGTTCGCAGTGGTCGCGGTAAATGGGTAAAGCAATTTAAGTTGCATGGTTGTCACCTAATAATAAAAGGAATTGTTAATCCTCGCCCCGTTTTACTTAAAATCGCCCCAAAAATTTTGACAAAGTTCCAAAAATACCCTTATAACGTGGGGATTTCGTTTTTTTTTTTAAATTTAATAGACCCTTCGTCTGGTTCAGACGTGAGTCCCATGGGACTCTCGTCTGAATTTTGGACGAAGGGTCGATATTTTTATTTTTTTTTCAATTAACCGAATTTCGTATAAAAAAAACGCACGTCTGGGAMGTACGTCTGGGAATTCCTCATGTCCCATGGGACGTGAGGAATTTTTAGACGTACGTTCAATGGGACGTACGTAAAATTTAGACGCAAATAAAAAAAACACTTGTCATGCGACGGCGACGTTGGTTCGGGGTCCGTTTCCGACATTTGTCCCAATATTCCGGTAATTACGTGGTGGTGCTAAGCTAAAAGATGAAAGGAGAAGGAGCAATAAGGGTTTTAGAGGACGAAAGGGTAAAATGGGAAAATCAACCACGAAATTGGGGCGAAAGTCAGTAATTCCGGAGCGATGTTTAGTAATCCAGAATAATAAAACCTCGAAATCACGGTCTCACGGTATTGAATAAACAAAAAACTAGAGGCGTCCACCGTATAGATTATGAAAACTTAATATGTGAAAAAACTAGATGCTATCATATAGAATTTTTCGAAAAAAATCTTAAATTCATTACTCTAAATTTACCAAAACTATCCTCTCTTTCCCTTTTGACCTTTCTAAAGTCTAAACCCCTCAAAAAAGGTCAACAATTTAGGGTTTTTGTTCATCTCTTCCCCAATCCCCACACAAACTCAACTACCCTCGAATTATGACGACAATGGAGTCTAATGGTGTTGAACCCACTAAAATTCTCGACGAAATCGAGTGTTTGAAAGCTCAAAAGAGTGACATTGAAGCTCGAATTTCATCCCTTGAATCTCAGCTTCGTGATTCTTGTAACGGTTCTTGCCCTTCAATTTCCACCGTTGATTCCAACTTCAGCAACTATGGATTGTCGGCCGATGCTATTTACCGTTATAGTCGCCATCTCTTGCTTCCCGCTTTCGGCGTGAAAGGTTTCACCTTTTATACTAATTTTCTGGTTCAATTCATGTGTATTGTTGTTATTTGGTTACTTGTATTTAATTTTGTTTTGTATTTATGATTTGAATAACGAGTAGTATTTTTAAGCTCAAATTGCTGAAAAATGATTGCAATTTTGGTGAATTTGGAGCATTTGTTTTTGTGGGAATTTGATAAATTAGGAAATAACCAATTTCCGTTATTGAGTACTTGTTGTTAATTTAGTCTAGCTAAATCTTTTCAAGATGATATGAATTTAGCATTTACTGTTTTTATTGCCCCAAAGTCACTGTGAATCAACATTAGAAGGAATTGTCCATTACAAGGTCTTGTATGTAGCAAGCCATACCAGTAGTTAATAATGTTGCCACTTCTCGAGTTGCGATAACGGTTAGAGAAAATGGGGTTACTTGATTGGAGTTACTGTTCGAATAGACAGAAAAAAATAAAGCATACGTTTTTAATCGATCAATTTCACTTATATATTGGATTGAGATTAGCAAGGGTGCCACATAAGCCTGGTTATTTGGATTAATTTGAAGGATTCAGTGACATAGTTTGATCATATGTTATTTGGATCAAAAGTTTAAGAGGCAACTTCTGAATTTTCACCTGATTGTTGTTGTAGGGCAGTCAAATCTATTGAAATCGTCGATGCTGGTTGTAGGAGCCGGAGGTTTGGGATCACCTGCACTTTTGTATCTTGCAGCATGTGGAGTTGGTAAAGAACTATTTGTTTGGAGACTCTATCAAAGGGCCACGGTTTATTGCACCTGACACTTTTACCTATGAACGTGATTTCTGATGGACAGTTAAATTTTTTGAATGATTTTCAGGTCGAATAGGTATTGTTGATCATGATGTAGTTGAGCTTAATAATATGCATAGGCAGGTTTGCTCCTTTCGCCTGCTTTCTTCCGTTTTTTGCAACATACTCTGCATCCTTGTATAGTATGTTGTACCACTATACATGTAAAATGGCTAAGTTTTTAACATCTACTTGAGTATGGCCATCAGGTTATCCACACCGAAGCCTACATTGGCAAGTCCAAAGTAGAATCTGCAGCTGCTGCCTGTCGTGCGTGAGTTATTTTCAAATTGTAATTAGTCATTGCTGACCATAGCTGCATTTTTGAGCTTATATTGATCTTGGCTGTCAATAAATTTTGCTTCACCCCTAGGGGGGTCAGCATTTCATTTTATGTCTGATATTGATATTGATGTCTGCTTCAGGATCAACTCAACAGTCGAGATTGTTGAATATCGAGAAGCATTAAGGACATCAAATGCTTTGGAGATCTTTAGCAAGTATCCTTCTTTTATAAACTTGCACAGTTGCACACGCCTGTTTTTCTTTAATAGACAGCTTGACTAGATATGAGAGTATCCTTGACTGATGTAATTCTCAAGATATGATTTAATAATCGATGCAACTGACAACGTCCCAAGTCGTTACATGATCAATGATTGCTGTGTTGTATTGAAAAAGGTAAGAAATATTTATGAAGATGCAATTTTCTTCATGCCTTGACTTGAATACAAGATTTCCCTAAAGTTTTGATTGCAAAAAACTTTTATGTCAATAAATTCATAATACGGAGTAAGGAAGTTAGTTAATCTTGTGTAGCTTACAAGAGGAATAATATATTTTTTGGAGAAAATTTTTTAACTCTTAGTTAGTTGTGTTCGACAACTTTGCTGTAAATAACCATAACTGTCATTTGCACGCTCATGTGTTAGTGAGTTTCTGGTCTTCTCGTAGTATCACATATTCACATGAAATATGCAAGTCCTTGCCATCTTGAATATACTATCTGGGTCCCATTCAACAATTTTATATTTAACATTCCTTTTGCAGCCGCTTGTGTCAGGTGCTGCGCTAGGATTTGAAGGACAGGTATGTGCTAAGTAACTGCTAACTATTGTCTTTTTATGAACTCATATGTTCTTAGTTAAGCGATAAATTGATAAGGGCTTCAGCCATTATGCTTATAAACTGAACATAATTTATTGACAGCTTACAGTTTACAACTATAAAGGAGGCCCATGCTATCGTTGCCTGTTCCCTGCTCCCCCACCAATGACAGCTTGTCAGAGATGTGCGGATAGTGGTGTCCTTGGAGTAGGTGAGTAGCTACATTGTGTCCTGTACTCTGCATATCGTATTCGTCTCAACTTTTTTTAAATACCAGTGGTGCTGTGCTCTCCTAGTTTTGGGGGAGTAACCTATTATTAACATGGAGTCATGGACTAAGAGCAGTTTGGACTTTGGACGCATAAATATGATTATTGTCGTTTTCCATTTCCTCAACATGATATATTTTACCCTGTTTAAGTGTTTAACAACTTCCTCATAGTATTGTGATTTGCTTTTGCTTTCTTAAGTCGTTTTCCACCTCTTAATGATGACAGTGCAGATTCTTATCATTGTTTGGTTCATGTTTTGTAGTGCCTGGAGTTATTGGGACTTTACAGGCTCTAGAAGCTATAAAGATTGCTAGTAATGTTGGTGAACCACTCTCTGGACGGATGCTTATCTTTGATGCCTTGTCTGGAAGGATTCGTGTGGTATAATTCTTTTATATCAATTTCTCATTTCTGATGATGGGCCTGATCTAGTGTGGATGTAGTACATTTAATCTCAATTCTGAACAATGTGATGAACAATGGAAATGGGAATAACTGTTTTTTTGGCTCATGTAACTAAATTAGATCCTAGTGCTATTAGCTTGAGAGCCAAAAGAACGATCTAGTGTGTATGTAGACAATGTAGTACATCTAATCTAATTCTGAACAATGTGATGAACAATGGAAACGAGATTAACTGTTTTTTTGGCTCATGTAACCAAATTAGATCCTAGTGCTATTAGCTTGAGTGCCAAAAGAATGATCTAGTGTGAATGTAGTACATCTAAGCTCATTTCTGAACAATGGAAACGAGATTAACTGTTATTTTGGTTACAGGCTCATGTAACCAAATTAGATCCCAGTGCTATTAGCTTGAGAGCCTAAAGTATAGTAAGACTTTTGGCATTGCATTAGGAATATGTAGTGTGTGTGAAAATAAGTTGGAAGCAATTCTTCTAAACCGACCAACCAACGTTTTTTGGAAGAAAAAAAAAAAAAAAAATCGAACTGAGTGAAATGTTTCCTGGTGGTTGTTGCCTTTTCACTTGTATATATGTGGTGCATTAACAATATTCAAATGTAGGGATATGTTCCTGCGGATTGCTAATGGTGATCTTTCTCATTGTAAAGGTGAAAATACGAGGACAGTCATCGCAATGCGAAGCCTGTGGTGAAAACTCTGTGTTTGCCCATGAACAATTTAATGCATTTGACTACGAGAAGTTCACCCAGTTTTCCCTTTCAACTGTAAGATTCTTTGATCTGTGAATTTGTTTATAGCTTGAAGTTTACCAGTCATTCAGCTTAGCTTGATTTGTTTATTTAAGTTGATGTCATGTGTGTGCTCTTTACAGTCCAACTTTTATTTGCAGATTGCTATCTAGCAGTAAGAGTATTATCCTATCTTTTCTTTTTTTTTGTAATGATCTATTTCACTCGGATATCTTTTTCTATTCTATTTGGGTTATACTTATACCTGGCAAAAACTAACCCAACCCAATATCGACCTGGAAACCGACCTGAAAAGTTCAGTCATAAACAAAGAAATAGAAGCCGAAACTTGTGTTTGAACAGACTCGTAAACCCGTTTTATAAACAAGTTGGGTCAAAGTCAAACTGATCGGGGTAAACCGACCCGTTTGTGAATTAGCTTAAAAGCATATTTTTAAAGAAATGCATTATTGTATTATGCGAAAAACTTGATCCCACACAAAAGCAAATAATAATATTTATTAGAATCAAATAAATATATAGTTTAATGAACAATAAATATATAGTTTAAAAACCTTAATAGTTGGTCCATTTTTAGCGAAACATTGAAGGAAAAAAAAAAGACGTTCTTAAAAAACTTGACCGACCGACTGACTTGTTACCGATAACTTTGGGTCATGAACAAAGAAATTCGACCTGTTACCGAAAAATGACCGACCTAGTGATGACCGAACCTGATATTGACCGATCGATACCATTCTGACCGATTGATTTGCCGGGCATAGTTATACTTCAGTTCAAAGGTTGGCTGCTGTGTTGTAGTTTGCGTGAGAGTTTCAATGGATAGCATGTTTACTATGTATGTTGAGTTAATCACATCTCAAAACTTCATTAAAACTAGAATTTTGGTGTATGATGATTTGATTCTTTGAATATTGCTTTTCAGTACTGTTTATTTAACAGATCTAGCGGATTAATTAATCTATAAATTTCCTCCGTCATTAAGATGTTAATGTTCTTAGCCAACTCAAGTCTCGCTTGCATTTCATTCACTTTGATTATTTATTTGAGTATAAGATAGTGAAGTAGCTGAACACCCAAGAAAACCATATGTGCTAAAATTTGCATGATGAAGGTAGAGCAATCAATTCATCTTGTTTAAAGGATTTATGTGGACTCTGTATTTGTTTAAAATTTGTACTAATGACTGTTTCATTTCGTACATCTTATCTCGATGCAGGCTCCACCCAAGTTGAACCTCATTCCGGAAGATTCAAGAATAAGTTGTACGGAGTACAATCTGAAGGTTAATAACGGAGAAGCACATATTTTGGTTGATGTTCGACCTGCTCATCATTTTGACATAATTTCACTTCCCAATTCACTAAATATCCCACTTTCAAGTTTGGAGTCCCGGTTGCCAGAAATTTCTGTTGCTTTGAAGGAAGAGGAATCACGTAAAGGCGTTTCAGGTGCCCATATATATACAGTATGCAGAAGAGGCAATGATTCACAAAGAGCTGTCCAATTACTTCACAAGCTTGGTTTCACCTCAGCCAAGGACATCGTCGGGGGATTAACTTCATGGGCAAAGGAAATAGACCCTAAATTTCCTGCCTACTAATGGCTAGCCTACATCCAAAACCTGTTTCTTTTCTTACTGTGTAGGCAGAGCTTTTTTGTATTGTTTTCGCGTGAGGGTATATGGAACAACAATTGTAGTGTGAACTAACTTTAAATTTTTCATCTGTATCTCATATGAAGCTTGTTATGGAGCATTGGAGGCAATAGTGTTTGATTGCATATGAAATTTTAAAGAAACTATTTTGTATTGTGTTAGCATGAACAATATTGTTCCATTTTTTTCATTTGAAAGAAGGAAAAAAACATTTCAAGGCATGTTTATCAAATTTTAGTGAAAGTCAATTCAGTGTTGGAACTTGAAGTCTAATTTCACAACTGTATTGCTACCATCCCAGGAAATAACATCTCTATTATCTACTTGTGCATTTACTCGCATCAACTTTCTTTGGCATATCTCATACAATATGTGTAATGTTAGTAGTAGCAACGTATCCCACAAAAGGGCCTTCGGCTAAGAGTAGTCAATTCGGTACCCCCCAGAAGATATGCATTATTAAAACCGATAATCGGGATCAGGCTCTAAACAACCTGATAAGCTGGTCTTATCCTTCTAGTCAAGTGCAATATATGACCTAAAGCTCTCCCTGTTTAGGATGTACATTATACAACTAATTGTACCATACAACTTCACTCGTCTTTCATATTGCGCTATAGTACTTGTGTAAAACTCCAAAAAAAACTGATTGTGGTTGTACAATACAACCTGTTCAACACTTGAACATAGTTTTTGCCCTCTTATCAACATGAGCAAGCCAATTCCAGAAAATCTTTGGACGTCAATAGTTCCGATACCACTGAAACACAAACTCTAGGAACACAACATTCATGAAGAATTTTCGGCATCTTGTTACAACTCGACTAAGACTTAATGCCCCTAATATATCAACCCCTAATTCACCGGACTTGACTACCATCCAAGTAGTAAAAGCTTCAACAGTGCCATGCGGATATAAAGACCGTTCTTTGCTTGTCTGAAGTAAGCAGCCCTTGGATCTTTATCCACATCTACAGTTATCTGAATCAAAACAATCAACCAAGTTAGAAAAAGGCATGCTATTCATCTCTCAATATGTGAAGCAAAAGAATTTACCTCATCGAGCCTTGGAAGTGGGTGCATGACTACAGCATGCTTCTGCATCACGTTTAAAACGTTCTCATTAACTATGTACTTTCCTCTCGCCTCTTCATAGAGATCAGTCCTTTCCCCAAAACGTTCTCGCTGAATGCGAGTCTGATAAACTACATCGCATTTAGAAGCTACTTCCAATAAGTCAGCACTTTCTTCCCATTGAATATTCTTTGAAGTCAGATACTCCTTAATGTCATCCTGAAGATGCAACAAATTGCTAATTAAGATACTCATACTGGAATTGCCGAAAACAAGCAAGTAGTAAGTTACACCACAGAAATAACTCACACCAAAATTTCACCAGACGTACCTTCATTCTCACAACATCAGGCGAAACAAAATATATCTTGACATTATCATACTTGGCAAGCAGATATGCCAGTGAACGAACCGTCCTTCCATTAGCAAGATCGCCCACCAATGCAACACTAATTCCGTCTAGCTTTCCTACCTCTCTTTCAATGGTGTATACATCTAAAAGAGCCTGACAAATAGGAATAAGTCAGACCCAAATTCAGTACTTTGCAACTCACCTCAAATCAAGATAAGCCACATACTGCTTTCTTTTCCTTTTTTCATTCATCACAGAATGACAGAATGCTTCCCCAATGAAAATATTTGAAATAGTATTATAAAGAAAGAATAGCACCAAAGGAAACAGATGAACCTGGCATCTTTTAAAGCAAAGTACATCCCAATATTTCACAAGATAAGATCATCTGTTTCCCACTTTCCCACAATATCATGACTTCATGAGGGCAGCATAGAGGCAAAAGTTCGGAGGAAGTCACTTACATGTTCTGGCCACTAATTGCATATTGGTAGTTTATGCTGTCGTGTAAAAAATATTCAGCAAACAGGAGAATCAACCAGACAACATACCGGCAAAGACCACAGTATGATAGGATAAACTTTCATTGGAATGAAGAAGGTTTTCATAAAGCAATGCTCAATGAATGGAAAAACTCAAAATAAAAAGAAAGGCATGTCACTATCAGAAAGCAGGTTAATGATTGAGCTGATTACAACCCATAGCTAAGCAACCAGGCCTTAAGCCATATTAGTTGGGAGTTGGGATTGGCTACTAGGCTTTATATATTTCCAGTAGATGAGGTATCGCACAAACAAAAATGGCATATCCTTAACACTGTGACCAAAGAAGATCCTAGTAATGATAAATTGATAAGCTTTCAATGGTCCTGCTTTGTTAGCACCACAATAGTTCCACAAAAAACAAGATGAAATGAAGTGCAGCCAAGAAATAGGATTTTTACAATGAGCACCAGGCCAAAATCTCATCTCACATCTCTCTCTTCCAAATAGTAATACATCCAAATAGTAAGAGTTTCCATTTATAGTGGCATTAGCCCTCACCTGAGTTGGATGTTGCCCTGGACCATCACCTGCATTTATAATGGGAATTTCAGCAATTGAAGCAGCCCTTCTAGCAGCACCACTTTCAAAGTGCCTCATTACAATAATATCCGAGTACCCTTCAACAGTTCTGATAGAATCTGCACATGAAGGCGACACATTACAACAAAGACACCACAAAGAACTGCCAACTACGATCACATAAAGCTAGAGAGACGTACCCTCTAGTGTTTCTCCTTTGGCTGCTGACGAAAACTCCCTCGCATTCTCAGTGGTCAAAACTTCCCCACCTAATCGCTTCATAGCAGATTCAAATGAAAGCCTGGTTCTGGTAGAAGGCTCATAAAACAAAGTTGCCATTAAGTATCCCTTCAAAATCTGGCTCCCACGTGAGTTTTTTTCAACCTTCTCCATCTCCCGTGCCACCTCAAAAATGGCACTAAGAGTGTCTCTATCGAACTGCTGAGCTTCGAGCACATCAGTAAGTTCAAATTTCTGACCGGCAACAAAGGAATCCGTATGCTTAACACCAACTACGTGGCAATGAACTCCAAACTTGTTGGAGCCTTCTCCTTTCGATTCCCACAGTAAGGGTTTTGCACCCAACAAACTCCTTGATGAGGTGAAGTCCACAGATGAGCAAAAGTTCATGAAATCCTTCTGGGATTTGCTCACATTACAAGCACCTGTGGTCCAACTCGACGAGCACATATTTAGTGAAGATGACGAGGCCATTGCAATAATGAACACTACTGATTACTGAGTTACAATGCCCAAAAACCTGGTAGAGATGAAAAGATATTGTCAAAGGCATCGAATGCACGAGCACGAATGCTCCGAATTTACAACAAATGATGAAAAAAGCATAACAAAATCAAACATATAATAAGAAATTAAGACCATTACAATGGGGTTAGGCAACAAAATACCAATTTTTAAAAAATCCGCAATAAAGCATCTCAATATAAAAAGTGACAAAAAAAACCGAATTTCATATCACCTTACATTAACTACAACAATTGGGGGTATGTAAATGATTAAAATTCCAGCAAAACCAAAGCCAATTAGTTAAAGGTGATAAATTTCAATCATATTATTGCTTGTAATGCTTTACCATATAAATCCATAATCAGCTTAATCTGAAGTAGCAAACAAATTGAAAAGAAACCACAATGATACATTTAATCAATTAATATGCAGTTTTCAGTAGGTTGTACCATGAATTAACAACCATTTTTCAGAGCAAAACAAAACAACAATACAATATACAAGAATAAAACATCATAGTAATGGATTTGCATAAGATACGGTTAATACAAAGCACAATTGATTAATCAAATTAATGAATTACTCAAATCATAATTGAAGAAACTAAAATCATCATCATCATCAACAACAACAACAACAACAACAACAAAATCAAACCTTTTTGAAATGGCAGTGCGACTGTGCGAGTGCTACTGGGAGATAAGTGAGTATTTTTTTCGACTTTTTTAAAAATATATTCGATTCTATTGGGCTCAAAAGAATAATATTGTGGGCTTATAATTGGGATAAGGCCCAAAATCGTCTCCATTTTTGAACGTTTATTGATGTTTTTTTCCGAGAAAAAGGATTATCAATAAACAGTCAAACGACACTGAACATTGAAAAAAGATTGATGATTGATCACCGCCGCCACCTCCCGTGTAAATAAAGAATTATGAAAGATTAGTAAAGAATTAAAGATATTATGGTCATGTCGACCGTGTTACCGCCACCACTTCCCATTTCCTTATATAAT
Organism: Bassia scoparia; assembly: GCA_008642245.1. NCBI lineage: Eukaryota > Viridiplantae > Streptophyta > Magnoliopsida > Caryophyllales > Amaranthaceae > Bassia > Bassia scoparia. Next base: position 53,017 of record SNQN01000029.1, on the reverse strand, counting down.
AGCGTTTAAATAATGATATGAAAATTTTAAAGGTACAGTATTAGCAAACATGTAAAGTGTTGGTCTTGTTTTGATGCAATATAGCTTGAGCTAATCAACATTTTACATTTATGCCTATTTTTTAGTTACTCATACATTCACAATATTTATTATTTTCCCAAAATTAAATTTTAATCATATATAAATGATAAAAATTATACATTAAGAAAACAATGAGATACAACAAGAGTATAATAAGATAACTATTTCAAATTCACCACTCATATCTTGGATATATAATTATACAAAACCTTATAATAATTGAAATAAAACTTCCTATCACTATAAATAATTGATAGTGATAATAATAAAACAATGCAAATAACCAAATTAACTAAGAAACGCAACTTAATTAATTAAATAACATAATACTAAGATAAATAATATTCCATCCAAAAGGATCACAAGATTAAGACTTTGCATGTTCAAAGCATAGTTTGCATGCTTGCCCTTCATTCTTTCTTAACGTTTTGCTGAGTGTTTGGAGGTCTAGGAAGTCCAGGAGGGAAAGGGAAAGGGAAAGGGAATGGAGGACCCGGCATGATCGGAGGGAAAGGGAATGGAGGACCTGGAATGATCGGAGGGAAAGGGATTGGAGGACCCGGCATGATTGGAGGGAAAGGGATTGGAGGAAATGGTTGAGCATAACCACACAACCCAAACACACAAGGTCTTCCAAAGGCACACCTTGTCCCACACCTACCACAATTGAATGGATCAATGTTAACATTCAAACAAAATCCACCACAACATTGCAATGTAAACAGGCATCTAACACCGCAAAAACCACAATTAAGATTATCGGATGTGACATCAATACAACGATCATTGCAACACAGCCTTCGAGGAGGGAATTGCCCTAGTGAACAAATCCATGGCCTAAAATTACACCCTTGAGCTTGAGCTCGCGGGTTTACGATTCTCCTAAGCCATGGTGAAGAGATGTTAGCATTATGAGTGACATTTAATTGAGCCTCATCATTGTGGTTTGCACTAGCTTTCACAATAAGAGGTAGTAGAAAGAGATGAACAATAATAATATAAGCCATGTAATAATGTTTCATATTGATTTGTTGCTTGATTTATTTGTTCATCATATAAACATATACAAACTTTTCCCGGCTTAAATAATGATTCTTTTCTAACAAATTTTAGAGGTGTCATGTTTTTCTTACATGATTTTAGTAGTTAGCTTGGTTCTCGTGAATGTAGTGAGAGATATTATGCCCTAAATAACTAATTTTTGTGATCTAATTTCAAAGGATTTTCTTTATTTTTTTTGTTAAGGCATTAAATTGACTGTTTTTAGATTTTCAAAGCACAAACTAATGAATTAGAACACATGTAACAACATCAAGGAGTGAAGTTCTTGTTCTTCATACACAATTTTCACAAGATGTATAATGTATTGTGAAGGCTTTCGGTGAGGGACTTTTAGAAAAATAAGTGTGAAAGCAATTTGCATTATTACTAAAAAAATTGTTATTTCCGCGGTTTTAAAAACGATGCAACAAATCCGTTCCTAAATAATGTTTAACCCGTTTCAGTTTAGCACACATGTCAGTGTACGTTTTATTTTGATCATATATTTAATTATATATTACCAAAAATTATTAAAATTATATATTCTTGTAATACTCATCGACACGAATCAAACAAGATTTACGTGACTCTATTTTGACTTATATGTTAAAAGAAATTTAGAAGATTCTCTCATGTTGTGAATACTCCTGAATAGTGTCAAGGTTCCAAATGTATACAAAATTTAGGAACGAAATGAGTATCTTAAAGGCTTTTAAGGGTTGTAAAAAAGAACTTTTAGCTTGTTTTGTATTTTTTAAAAGCAAAGAAAGTACATAATGAATCTATATATAATTTGATTTAAGTAATGAAATCAGTCCAAGTTACACATTAGTTATCATTGATTATACATTGCATACTTCGTAGTTCCTACATAACTTAATAACTATACAAATAAATCCTTTAAAAAATGAATTTATACAAGTATTTCTCGTTTTACATTGAGCATTTTTCCCAATTATTAGTATTTGCTAGTTTAGAGGCGTAAAAAAGGGAACGATTTTTCATGAATTATGCTTTATTTTTGGTCCATGAGATGCTAGGACGATACAATATACAATGGTATGCAGGGAATCAAACGTATGAGTGTCAATTGCACACAAACCAGAGAGTATAAACCAATCAAAGAGATTGGGATAAGAACGCCAATCAAATATTATCATAATGTTTTGGATATATTTTAATATGTAAAAAGGACATGTGGGTCCCATGTCCTTTTTACATAAAAAACAAAATCAAAATCACTATAAGGTTGGTCTATGTAAATATAAGGTTAATCTATGTAAATATAAGATTGGTCTTTGTAAATAAAAATGTGGTCCATGAAAAAAGTTGATTGAAATTACTGAAATAACCCTCTGATTGGGCTTTTATCCCACCTATTTTGATGGGTTTATCACTACTCCACAAACCATCATCTTTTACCATTAAGCTAAGAGCCTAAGACCACATCAATATCATTAATTACTTCGTACTCTATATACTACTCTATTATTCCCTTAAGTCGACTTGAACATTATATGAAGTAATTTTTATATTTCAAAAATGGAGTGTTGAACTAATGATAGATTTTTCACAAGTTTCCTTTCCTATTTTATTGCCCTAATTTCACATGAGGTCCTTATTGATCATATCAAAAATTGTAATACAAATTAGTAATTCTTGCTTTAGTAAAAATCGTCCATTTTGATGAATTTGTTAAAGATATATTATTGTAGATATTCAATTCAATAAAAAGTTAAGGACCTTGTTGATTAGTACATATATTATACATACTACATACACGACAGGTATTGTAAAAGTGTAAATGTATCTATACAGCATAGTTACAAACAATAATCTCGCCAATATCAATTCCTTTTGGTGCATCCGTGCATAGAAAGCTACAAAAGGTAACGATGTGAACAAATTCGGTTCAAAACCAACTCTTCTTAAAGCTTTAACTTGCTAATCTAACATCAACAATTCAACATAGACCAGTAGTAGTGAATTAGTAATAGCTTATTGAATTTACCTATAGAATTTTACTAAACATAGTTACAAGACTGTAAATTTTGTCCAGTACGACATTTTAATTAGGGTCTATTTACATCATCCTATTTTCAATTCAATTCAATTTATAATCTAATTTCTTTTTCTCATAAACAGTTCAATTTAATTTCATTCAGCTAAAGTAAACGAACCCTTACATTATTAAAGGAACATCGCTTTAAAAAAAATCACTAATATGCTTCTAACTGAGTGATAATCATTAATAAATACACTATGAAAATGTTCCTTCAAAAAAATAACATGAAAATGACTCAACAAGTAGCCAAAAAGGGCAACGATGTTAACCATCAAACTAGTTTGGGGTGAAAATAACAGACATTTCAAACAACAATTGACATGAAACAGCAGCAATATAGTATATGCTTAAAATTGATACCAGCGATTTACAAGCTCCAAATATCTCAGGGAGAAACATCTACCACATACATCCTGAGGCATTGTGCCAGCAATAGCTATGTATAATATTTTCTTCTTTTTTTCTGTTTTTCCTACTGTTTTCGATCATCGTTTTAAAGTTACTACTAGCAAACTTAAATATCCGTAGACAGTAAAACGTGCAACGAGTTGATGAGAGAAACTACACAATGCAAACTATGGCAGCATTATTTAGGGATATCACATTAAAACAAAAGGAACCATGTTACTGAAGAACCAAGCATCCATGATTGCCAGATACTATAGGAGCAGCAGTTGTGTTATTGATCGAGCCCACTTCTCTGAGAGCACGCTCGGCTTTATCAGGATACATATCTGACCCGTTTCCAACAGCAAGACAAGCAATGGCTTCAAATATCATGGTTTTCACTTCTTCAAACCTTGCCTCAGATAGAGAAACCTCAGCCAGAAGCCTCCAAGCATTCTCTTCTGATGCCTCATCATAGTCCTTTCTTCTCTTTAACACCATATGGCCGCTGATCTCCCACACTGCTGGGTTGACTTGGGTGTCGAGGAGCTCAGGGCTCACCTCCCCTAAGGCCTGTTTCTCAGCGTAGCACTGCACCCAAAAATCAAGGAAGAGAACAAGTCAATAATTTTGTGACAGGGTAAAAATGAGTAGATTTTGATAATATTATGAGGAATAAATCGTAGTACCTGTGGAAGAAGAAAAATTCGCTTTCCAGAGTCCGCAATGAGGACATTGTAAGGGATGTTAGTGTCTTGAAGGAAAATGCAACAGTCTGACACCATTTTGGCTAAATCTTGTAAGGAATTTCCGCCTTCCAAGACAAGGCCCCTAACTGGATAATTTAAAAGCTCTGAAATCTTCACTCCATTACCACTGGTGACGATTTTCTTGGTTGGAGCCTTCTCGATGGGAAATGGGGCAGCTAAGTAATAAGCCTGTTGTAGGGAAAACAACATACAATTGAATTAAATGCTCTAAGAAGCACTATAAAGAAAGATATGTGACTTTCATGAAAAGCAAAAGCAAAGACGCGAAAGAATACCTGGAAGTGAAGGTGGTTGATGGTAGCAAATGCACCCAAGCTATTGTATCCGAGCCGGAAGTAAGGACTCCCAGCTTCAACAGCCATGTGGAGAGCAAGCAAGAAACTCTCATAGTCAATCCTCTGAGGCAGGCACTCAAATATTCGAGGAATCAAGAGAACGTGTCCATACTCAATAGGGCTAACCTGTTCAATGAAACCAACATAAGAACGAAATAATTACAGGCTGCTTGAGCAATGTAAAAGCATATATAATTAAAATATTAATGGTAGAAAACAAAATTGGCAAATAAATTACATTAATGGCAACAAAACTTGAGCTTGCAGTGTTCTCAACATCAATTGGAGCAGCAGGGGTGAAGTAGGCTTCACTGTCTTCACTAGCTTCAAATTGGAAGAGCACCTCTTCCTGCCCAACTTTAGTGAAGTTGAATTTGTTGCCATCAAAGGGTTGCAGGACCTTATCTACTTGAAATTCGGTTGGCCTTTTCTTCAGGTGACGGCCCTCATTGAGTTGCGCAACAAATCCATAGTCACCAGGAATCACCTATTGGATAATCCAAGAAGATGCATCAATACGCAAGCCACAATTTTCAACACAGAATCCAAACATAAACAAATAGAGGATGTAGAATGAAACACAGAAAGCTAAATGATACCTTGGTTTCGCAAGCAGTGACATCGTAACGAAATAGGCCCCTTTCCATGCGATCCTCCCACTGTCATAGCAAATTAAGAACGAGATTGTTACTACCACTTCATGTTCAAAAAAAAAAACACTAGGGTCCTATTCTTGTTTTCCCTCTAATATCAATTACCTCTCCAAGCAAGAGTGAGTCGAGGAAGGCAACTGGAGCCTCTCTAGGCTCATCAACAGACAAAGCTTTCTCAGTTCCAACATTACTGACCCTCTTGTAAGCGTACAAAGGGAGTTTCGCACCTATTGAATTGTTCAGAGGTCACCAAAAAAGGGGTCAATTTTAGTAAACCAAGTAAAAAGGAGCAAGAATACCACTACCATCAAATTTTAATTCCATAAGGCAATACCACATACAGCAAAATTTCCATGACAAGCACCTAGCCACCTAGCAAACAATTACAAGTAGAAAGTATGCGACACACGAATCTTAAATACCTAATTGTGCTCATAAGCTAACTCAATCAATTCTTGGTGATCTTAATTTGTAGGAAATGAATCCTCACTAATTTCTATAAATCAGCCCATATGTGTGAAAAGAACAACTAGGATTAATCAAGAACAATACAGGAGCTACAGTACTTTTCTTTCTACTCAAATATCGGTTTCCTCTAAGCTAGTTATGATAAATGGAGATAAGAAGCTAATTCATAAAACAGATATTCAATCATCAATGATATTCTCTTGAGCTAAATATGCCCCACAAAACAGTAAACCATTAAGACATGAAAGTACAAACATTCAATAATTTTACAAACAATAACATTACAAAAGGAACAAATTCAATAATATACTCTTGAAACCGTACTATTTCAACATCAGTTACTCAAATTGATCAAACAATCCCAACAAAACTAAAACCCCTGTTTTTGACAAAATTTCAGGAACTTTCAATCAAATTAACAGTAAAGCTAACCAATTCCCATAATATTCTCACATAACAGGCAAAACCCATGATTTTATAATCAACAATAAACCCTTCAAAATCATTTTAAAAAAAACTCAACAACAAAAATAAAAATATACCTTTGACGCAACATTCTCTGAGACAATTTCTGCCACATCCACCAGAATTACGAGCATTCATATCTCCTTCTTCCTTCTGATAATTCGAAACAATTGTCGGAACCCTCTTAATCCTCAACATTAGTTCCCTAAAATAAATTTCCCCCAAAAAACTTTATACTATACAATTATCCCAAAACTTTGTAATATTAAAAAAAAGGACTAGTTCTATTATATGTGCAAATTCGGAATTACAACACCGAAGAACAACCGCCACCAGCAAGAAAGAGAAGATCGGAAGGGCTGCCGCCTTCAGAAGGCAAGGCGCCGCGTCCGCCGTGCAACGAAGGGCTTCCTCTCTCAATCAACAAACAATTACACCCTTTCTTGCGTCGCACATCACGAACATGAAAAGACCCAATTTTTCTTTGTATAGCCGTTTTTGCACCTTGAATTCTAACCCAACATTAATGGAAAACTAAGCTTTGATTCGAAATGGGTGTTTTAGATTCAGGTTGTTTAGGTGATGAATTGAAATGGGTTGTTTGTGAATTGTGAAGAGGGAAGAAGATGAACAGGGGTCGAGTTTAAATAGATGGAATGTGTGAAGGAGAAATTGGGGGAAAATTAGGGATTTTAGGAAAATTGCGGGATTGTTGAATTTGTGGTTGTGGTTTGTGAAGCGTAGTGCGAGTGTGTGAGAGAATTTATAAGGGGTTGTGAGTGGTTTGTTTGAATGTGAATAATAAACAACAACAAACAAAGAAGATGAAAGTGAGTGCAAATGTTCAATTGTGCAAAATATAATGTTCAATTGTGCGATTGTTGGTCGTTTCATGGAAATTGTTATTGGGGTTTGATGGCTTTATATGCATGCAATTTGCAAACGTATATGCTTACGCTCATCAGTCATGACTCGTGAGTCTTAAGTTGGACTGAAAATGACTTTGCCAATTTGCCTAATTTTTCCCCACATTGAAGGTAGAGAAATTGAGATAATGTCATAATGAGATATCTTGTGATGGCATTTTCCTTTTCTTTTGCCTTTAGTGGTAAGTATATCCGTCAAAACTAAACACAACTCGAAATCCGTTCAAAAAATGATCCAAAAATAACAATGTTTGATCCGTTATTGATCGACCGATTCATTTGATCGAACCCGAAAATGAAAAATAAAATTCAAAATTCATTTTTGACGGGATCACATTTTTTTATCGAAAACCCCTTTGACCACATGTGATTAACCTAATCGATCGATTTGACCGATTTGTCAGGTATAGTAGTAAGAAATGGGTCTGAATTCAAATCCTACCAATGCTTTGTCAAATGAATCTGAAGTTAGATCGATGAGACTAATAAAGTAATTATTGTCATTCATTAAATCGCATGTTGCGAATGTAATTTTACTACACAACAATCCAAAAACACACAGAATATATAGACAATTAAACTTCATTGGAACAATCGGTAAAGAAGTGTGTTACATGAATCCAAACATTAATCAAGTTTAAGTAGATTTATAAATAGGTTGTGTTCAAATTGAGTGTGGTGTCTATTTACTAGGTTGTGTTTCATTTTTCCATCTGATACGATGAAATTCATCAACCAACTTTCATTCATCCACCTACTTAACTGTCAAGACTTCGCCCTTAATTATTTAACATCGCCCCAATAACCCCTATCTCACAAGCATTTGGACGTCTTTACGCTTAAGCCATTCTAACTTAAACCACCTGTTTATCCTAGGGCTGTACAGAGTTTGGTCTGAACCGTAACTAAATCGGACCAAATCGCATTTTAACGGTTTAGTTTGGTTTATGATTTATAAAATTACGGTTTGGTTTATGATTTTTTTGTTAATACGGTTTACGGTTTGGTTTTATAAAAATTATAAACCAAACCAAACCGCAAACCAGTAAACCGTATTTTAATATTTATATAGATTTGAAATATAATTAAATTATTTTCACATATATAAAAATTTATAGAAAAGAAAAAAAACAACAATAATCAAAATATCACATCATTTTATATGGTTAAGAGGTTAGATTTAGGGTTAATATTTATTATTATGGTCAATTTATTTAATATTTATTATATGTTAGCATTTGATTGTTATTTTTAATGTAATAWAATTTTAATTCGTTTGTTTCAATCCCTTAAACTTTATTATAAGTTAATCAAGTAATATTTAACAATTTTTGGAAAAAAAAAATTATCTACTTATTATAAACCGTAAATCAAATCGCACCCAAAAAACCGTATTATTACGGTTTGATTTGGTTTGGTTTGGCACTTAAACCGCACCAAACCAAAGCGTGTTCACTCCTAGTTTATCCACTGGCCCATTGTAGCCCCAATAATCACTTGATTATGACATGCCACGTATAAAAGTTATTGTTCTCTTAAACATACGACACATAATATTATAATTGATGCTAGCCACATATAATACGGAAGGAGTTTGTGAGATTTATGGATTAAGGGTATGTTCTTTTCCGTTTATTTGTAGTTATCTGAACTTATTGATACTTATTTGAATCTTATTTCGTGAGACGGAAAAATCAATGATTATATTTATTAGTATTTAAGATTTTTATCTAAATTTATTTATACTTATCTGAACTTATCTTATTCAATAAATACTGAAAATAAGTTGAAGATAACAAATCTTATTAATATTTAATATTTTTATCTAAACTTATCGATAGTTATCTCAACTTATCTTATTCAATAATCATTATTGAAAATAAATTGAAGATAACGGACCCTAGATAAACTTCAAATGAAGGTGCGATTGGGCGAAGAAGGGCAAATGTCCTCAAAAAGCTTCATGAGAAAGGAAAAAAAAAAGGACTTGAATAATGCTACGTTTATCCCTCATATGAAGGTGCGATGGTGCTTTCTTCAAGTGGATAATGTGAACTTTTTTTTCTTCATATTTCGTTAAATTTAGTTGGAATAAGGAATATGCTAGTAATGCTACTCGCTAAAATCCCACTGATATAATGAATAAGAAACTGCATGCACCGTGAACCACTCCTCCACGAAACAAAACACTTGATATACATAACGGTACTTTCGTACGTATTCGTATAATATATGGAGTAAAATACAAATACACGGTACGGCATACGAACGCGTGTATTCCGTAAGTTCACCCATTTCATAGATGGATAGATGTGCGGTTTCTACAACTACGAGGTATCAGACCATTATCATTGACGGTCTCCTGTGGGGCTGTGGACGTGTGGTAGGTGTCCGACGACTACGGATGACACGATTTGATTCGGGGCGAAACCAGAATCGGAAATCTAAGGGGGCCAAGTATATAGAGTTGACAATGAATTAGTGGTGTGTCGATAGGGTAAGTCACTCGTAATTAGGGGTGTAAGTGGGCGGGTCAAATAGGAGATATGTTCTATCCTCGTTCCAATAGAGCGGGAATGGATCTCGGTTTTGTGGGTGACGGAGCGGGGATGGAGATTAAAATTGTACTCACTATAGAGACAGGGACTAGGCTATATTCGCCTCATCCACATCCCCGTCTGTATAATATCAAGTTAAATAATTTATATTTTAAAATTAAAATTACTTTTTTAAATCTACAATGTAAGAAATGCACGCGTATGTCGTATGCATGCATAGTGTTTTAAAATAATTAAAAATGTAATAAAAATATGTACAAAAAATACAGAAATCATTCAACTATATAAAGAGTTGTGAGATGGAGTTTTAGAGCTATATTTTATTAATTTGTTAGTTATTTTCCTTTTTATTTTACTGTTTTTATATTTAATCTTTTAATTTTTTTATTTTTGAATAAGATATATTCTTTTTATTGTTGTTTTTAGATATAGATGTTATTAAATTGTTAGATTTTTCGTTTTTATTTTTTTTTCTTTAACCAATTTGTTTAGATTTTTAATTGTTAATGTCGTTCATAACAAATTTTACATAATGATATCCTAGGAATATATCAATATAATGATGTTTTTATATTTATCGGTTGTTTTAAGTTTGTAAATACAATATACTATCTTATAGATATATTAGGTGGTTATTGATAGATTATCAATATCTTAATCCAACATCTTTTTCTTAAGCTTTGTAAATATTTTTTATTTTATCTTTTTGTTATGAAATTTAAAATTTGTTTGAGAGCAAAAAGGTTCACACAAAACTTATCGACCAAACTTGGGTTTTTTCTTTATGAACGACATTAAAGCCAGAGCACCTTTTCTTGTCCAAAGCACCCTTAAAAATAATTTTTAATATCAAAATAATTTTAACTTATTTTTCATGATTTTTCTGAATTTTGCTAAACAATTTTGCAATTTTTCGGAGTTTCCGGTAATTTAATTAATTTTGGGATAATTAATTAAATTATAAACACAACTTCAAAATTACGAAATTTTAAACCAATGCACCATATTTTACAAGGAATTTGTACATATTTTTTACATAATTTTTAGATTTTTGGATAAATATTTATGAATTTATTAAGCAAAACGCGCAACCGATGGAAACGGGGTGTTCCGAAAGCTTCAGAAACCATCCAAGCTCGTGGCTTGCTCCCCAAGGATGTCTAGATGCATCCCCTGCCTTCCCATGCACGACTCTGCCAAAATTCAAACGCAAATCAATTTTTTCCATATTTAAACCGAGCAAATAAAGCAAGTCGAATCAAAAAAGGGGGGAAGCAGAACTGTGCGTAATTTTGCCCACTCGGGAGAGATTTCGCCCAGTTTTCCTCCCCTTTTTTTTGGTTCATGCCTATAAATATACATGCCCCGGCTCATTTTCGAGGACTTTTCAACTTTCAACTTCTTACAATTCTCTCATCACTCTGTATATGCTCTCTCTCTCACACACTCATTCAAAACTCTTCAAAACTTCTTTCATATTCAATATACATTCAATAAACATTCAAATACATTCAATTCAAGAGATTAAGGCATTCAAGGCGTTCGTTCGAGGATTGTTCGACCGCGTTTTGTTGGTATAACCTATGAGGCGGAGGCCCCAAAACTTATAGAAACTCTCTCCTTATTCTCTTCTCTTTATTTTTTCTTTGTTTTAGTTTATTTTCATCACTTCAAATCATGTAATACAGATTAATAATCTGTTCGACTTCAATTAACATGTAAATAAATTTTTCCTTTTCTCCTTTTCGATTCAAATTCGATCTCAACATTATTGTCATTACTAACTTTTTCTTTGTTTTCTTTGTGCAAATAGCATATTGCGAGGCGATTCAATTCTCATCTAACCTTTGCTTTGTTTTTGTTTTGTTTGGGATAGCGATTTGAGGTAAGTCCCGTGTATATTCTTCTTCTTCTTCTTGTACATATTATTCAACCACCATTATTTCTTGTTAATTAAAGACCTATTAATTTTTTGTCACGCCTAATAAGATAATTATGGACAAACGGTTTAGGATCATTGAATCTTGACCTAATCTTGACCCAAGGCCAGTCCGGCCCGGTGACGCCCCACGCCTATATAGGTGCGGTGTGTACCTTTTCTCAACTTTCCGACCATTACGTACTTCACCGGAAAACGGTGATGTTTTTTTTAAAAAAAAAAAAACAGCTCCATATTTTTTTAAACAGTTTGTCTCCCTCTTTTTCCTTCTCTTCTTCTCATTCCATTTTATGTTATCCAAAGATAGGAAGTATGAATGGAAGAAAGAATGATGAGAAATAATGAGTGGTATCAGTGACTCCATTTTCTTTTGCTTATCATGTTTTTAATCTTTGAAACATTTATGAAAAATCCATGTGGAGAATATCTTGGTAGAATTTTTGCTAATAAAAGACCTTTAATTTAACTTCTTTACATCTTGCTTTAAAATTATACTCTCTTTTTTCACATTTAGACTACACATACTTAGTTCAAGACAGCAAGGTTAATAGTAAGAAAGAGTCTTAAAATTTTATCCATACTTTATAACACTTGTTTAACAAACTGATATGCAAACAAAAATAGCATAGTTTCTATAGTATGGAGTACAAATCTACAATGGTGTATTTTATACTTCATACAAAAGTAATAATAACTAACAAAGTTACATAAAAATAATTCATTCAAGCCAAAAATTAAATATACTTTTTAGAAGAAAATTTAAATATACAATACTTCATATTTCAATAAACTTATGTCAAAACCCGTATATAGTTATATCCAGGATTGTTCACTATTCGAACTTTAATTCGAAATCCAGTCCATTCCAGTCCAAATAAACTATTTGGATTGATTTTTTTAATTTGGATTTGATTTGGATTCAAAGTTTTGAAATTCGAATTTCGAATTAGATTGACTAAAATTTTTTGAGTCCAAAAAGTCCAATTAATCTGGTCCAAATAGTTCGTATTATATAGTATAAAAAATAAATAATTATATATATATAATTAAAAAATATTCTTAGTAAAATATAATATAAACCTTAATAGTAAATACTAATACTGAAAAAATGCAACCCATTCAATGACTTAAAAATTAAACCCAAAAAACCGTAGTCGCCTCTTCTCACTATTCTCTTTATAAACAAAAAAATTCAGCTTCAATCTCCTTTGTTTTGGGTATGCCATCAATCTTCTAAAGGTTAATGGTAAGCCCCTTCTCCTTTTTCTATTTCTCTTTTGCTTTCATTGTTTTCAATAAGTCCGTAATATATTCTCTACGTGAGATTTATCATTCTACTCGTGAGATCGAGACTTACTTTTCCGTTCTATCGGATTCATCCTTCTCCTTTGTGAGATCTTTTTGGGGCATGATTGTTTGATTTTGTTCGGGAATTAATTTGTTGATGGAAATTAGCGCAGGATCACAACAGATTTTTGTAATTTCAATACATTCAAAAGAATCGATTCAAGATCTACTTCAAAACTATTATAGGTCGGTAGAACCCCTCGCGAAAAGCTGTGTGAAGAAGCAGCGAAGCGGTGTAAAAGAGGAGCGACTGTAATTGCAAATATCTTTTATAACGATCTAGGTTCTGTCAAATATGATTTTAATTTGATCCATTTTGTTATGTATTTGATTGTTACTAATTTCTATCGTATATATATGTCGTATGACTTTCATTTAATGAATTAACCTTCTTTTATTCTGAAATAAAATACTGATAAACCTTAAGTTGGCCCCCAAAACATATAGGTTACAACCCAAATCCATGATACTTTTGTCATCTAATTATTGATCTAGACATATTTTTTTTAGATTTGTGGTGTGGATTTATATTTTGTACGAGTAATATATTTGATTTGTTTTATTAGAGTTGATTAATTATGGTTTGTTTTATCTTTTGATTAATGCATTTATGGATATTTTTTTTTGGAATTTTTAATTAATAATTCAGTTTGGAACGAATTGGATTTGGATTGAATTTTGAAAAGTTTGGATTTGAATTTGGATTATAAAATAAAAGTCCAAATATATTTCAAATTGGACTAGGTTTCAATCCAATTCGCATTCCAAATAGACACCTCTAGTTGTGTCAAGTTAACTCAATAAAATTTGTCTTGAATTGCCATCTAATAACGCCCTCAATTAAAACAAATATACCACACTCTCCCATACTTTTTGTGTACTGTGTGTGTGAACCAAGGTGTCCACCGTCCCTAACCAGTCAATGACTAGTCTTTTGAGGACATATGTGGGATAGTAGTGGTCACTAGCTAGCAGGGTATTTATGTCTTTTCCTTTGGTGAGTAAGGGCAACAGTGAGAGTTCGTTTTAAACTAAGTAGAAGGGCCCCACCTTTGTTATAGAAATTTGAGATTGATTTTTTATGTTCTTAAAATGTACATCTATGTTTAGCAAATGTAAGCCCATGCTCAGGAAAGAGGTGTGTAGATGTGATTGAATGTCGAGGAACTATAAAACAATAACAATAGTGGGACAAAGAGGGGTCATAACATATTAAAATAATATTAAAGTATGGGTCCCACATGTTTAAAAAATAGAGAAAAGAAGCAATGTAGGGAAAGAAAGAAGGTCGACGACTCGACGGGAACGAAAGAAGGCCACTACTATGATATGCTATTGCTCAGCGCAACGAGGGATGATTATTACAACATAATGTAGGGATATGTTGGGCTTCACACTATTTGGACACCTTTGAATGCTTATTTGGACACCTTGATTGGATGCTTATTTGGACACATTTAGATTGTCATTTAGACAAATTTAAAATAACTCGTGATATGTGAACATGTGTCCATACGCTTTTTTTACCCATTTGACTACTTTTCCCAAAAGGACCCACTTGACTACTTTCTCTACTATTAAATTTTTGATTTGCCCAACATATCCCAAACTTAATGTTGCAAGAATACTTCCTCATTGCAGTACTGCTTTGCCGCCGGAGAAACGAACGAGATGACGATGATCGTTAGAAGATGTCGAAGAATTTTAGGGCGACGATGGTTGTCGACTCGTCATCGGTGAGTGCAAATGTTCCTGCTTTGCTGGAGAAAAGAATTAGAGGACGACGATTGTCGACTCATCGGAGAATGCGAATCGAACCAGAAGGATAATGATGGTTGTCATCAAAGATCACCGGAAAAAACTCACTGGAAAGAATTATTATGCAACTATGATAATTGATATGACATCTATGATAAATGTCAGGACGTCTATGATAATTAAAATGACATCTATGATTATTAGAAGGGTATTCAGGTTAAATCTTTTGATGTTTTATTCTTCTCGAAACCCTCCAAATGTTGAAAAATGACATTTTTGTCCTAAAAGTAGCACGTGAAATTACCAAACTTCCCTGTGATTGGCCCTCTTATCCCCACTAGTGTGATTGTTCTATCAGCCCTCTTTGAATGTTTGTTATTGAGGATAAGCGACAAGACCACCATTTCTCTTTCCTCTATGCAGGATTAAATGGAAGAATTGTCAGAGAGAAACGGTCGAATGAGCTTGAAGGATTGTTTTCTTTGGATTCCAAGAAGGCTCGTTATCGGAGAAAATGACCGAACAAGCTTTAAAGACATCTTCACTTGAGACCAAGAAGACGCATCGTCGGAGAGCTAAATGACACGCCAGCAACGACAAACGAAAGTCGAGTCGTCTTCTTCTGGTTTTCCTTTCTTTAATTTGCCGACTTCACTCCATCCTTTTTTTAACTCCATCTTCAAGGCTAACTTTTTTCAATTTATTAATTTTCTTTTACCTTTATTTTTTGTTTATTTATTTATATTATTATCAAGTACAAGTAACCACCACTATCCCACACTTGATTTCAATAATCGAGATTCGAACCAAGCCTAAACCTCTTATTTTAGAGACAATAGACAAAATGAGTAACGCGAGACAAGACCACTATGTTCACCCATGCTTTTTCAAATAAACCAAATTGAATTTTGATGGCTCTAACCAGTCCTCTTATGCTTTTGGTGGTGTCTTGCTCCGCGACCATTTAGGTACTGTTCTGGCCTCCCGTTCTTATTCATTTGGTTCTGCTTCTTTGCTAGTCGTCGAAGTCCTAGCTCTTCGTAATGGTCTTCTCCTTACGACCTCTCTAGGTTTCAAACGTATTTCCATTGAGGGCGATAACCTCACAGTTATCAATATAGTGTGTGGTTCTTTCTCTAGTCCCTGGTCCATCCAACTCCTCATGGACGATATTGCCCTACTCCTCACATCTTTTGATTATTATGACTGTACTCATATTTACCGCGAGGTTAACCAATGCGCTGATTATTTGACCTCTTTGGGCCATTACTTTCTGACCTTTGATAGACTAGGTCGCAGTCTTGAGAGAGGCTGTCCTAGTCACTTTTTCCAGGGAATCTCACCTTAAAAAAAAAAAAATAAAATAAAATAAATAAACCAAATTCAAACATCACCACTAAAAGAATTTAGACCAAATAACCCCAAAGATTGAAAGAAGCTAACTTGGGTGACTAACCAATTGGAAAACTCCCCAACTTTGAGATTTTCCAAAATGTTCACGTCAAACCAAACCCCAAAACGCAGAATTTGACAAATCCCTCCTCTCTCTCAAATTCTTCTCATCTCTCTCATTGTTACTGTTGTTGAAACAACAACAACAAAAAACAAGAAGAAAGCAAAGAAGAGTTGAAAGAAAGAGGAGATGACAGGAAGAGCAGTTGATGTATTACTAGCGAGTTCAAACTCGTCAGCTTCTTCAGATCAATTGTTGATGTTTCCTCCTAATTTCCCTCTTGTCTCTTCTCTCCTTGCTATTTCTCTTGCTCAATTTCTCAAGATCTTCACTGCTTGGTATTTTTCTCTCTAAATCCTTTCATTTTATTGCATTTTTTTAGTCCATTGTTTAATTTTTGGGGAATCGTGTTGGGTTGATCCATTTTTAGTCCATTGTTTAATTTTCGGGGTTGATTTTGCTGTTTTCTAATTTTTTGATGGGATTTGCGAATTGGGTTGTATTTAGATTTTATGCATTCCTTCTGCCCTTCATTTTGTTTTGATATTGTTAGTTTGATCACATATTTTGCTACTTATAATGTTTGAATGGTGGAATTCACGTTTTTGTGGATTTAGGTTAGGTTGGGGGCGGTTTTGTGGGAGCCTTTTTTACTACTTTTTGGAGTAAATGTGATTTGTTTGCTATTTGATGTCGCGAATGCTATGTTTACTGTTAAAGGTGCAATCTTTTTGTATTGGACTGATAATGGGTTATGTATCTTCTGTGATGCAATTGGTGTTGCTTGTAAACCATTGAACTACTTGAAATTATGGGCATATCTCGAATGTGACGCCTGGCAGGTTGTGTGAATAAGCCATTAAGGAATGTAGATTTGTTTGATGTGCTGGATTTTGATTTGTGATGAATGTGATAATGTGAAAGAACTAACTTTGAAAGAACTGGGAAGCTTAATATGGGAGATCAAGGGATTGATAAGCTTTACACAAGTTACATTGTTGCGTTAAAACTGTAAACTATGTGAAGTATGGCAAAGACTGTTTCTTTGGCTGCATGAATACATCAATTTCTATATATGTTGTTGTGTGAGTAATGGATTGGTAAATGATTAGTTTGGGTGATAGTTTAGATATTGGTGGATGTAGTTTGATCTTTAAGGAAGCCAAGGGCTTTAAAATACTCTATGCTTTATCAAGGTCGTCGTTGCTAATATCATATGAACCCTAAATATATGAAGTATATATAATTCCCTTTTTACTTATAGTATCATTTCTATATTCCCAGGATTTAGGATGCTACAATTGGATTTTGTACATTTACTCTTCTAAGTGGGTCAATCATCTAACTCCTTCCTTAAAGAATGTAAACCCAACTGGCCAACTCAATGACTCCATCACTCCCCTGTCTCCAAGGTCCCACAAACCACTGTAATTAACATTAAGGTGATCTCATATTATTTTGAGCAAACTATACTACTAGGAGAGAGTCTCCTGTTGTGAGGTGTCTATGTGAAAAAAGGAACAACCGAGTGGTTGAGCAAAATAAATGAAGCGTACATATTGAACATGTAGTTGAAGAGGTCCTGTTCCTCAAACAACTCAGAGTCTTCAAACCCACCAATACATTAAAGTACTTGTATGATGAAAAAACTTTCAACCCTTAAAAATTGGATATTTATAAGAAGCATTTGGAGAGGGTAACTAGAGTGGATTGATTAAAATTTTGAAATTTGAGGGAATTCTAGGAGACCGAATACTCAGAGTAGCATCAATTTTTATTTTTTTTTATAGTAAATATGAAAATATTTAAAGCATTTTGTCCAGAATTTTTTATGTGCGAAAGGACAAATAGGTGAGGAGTCATACTTATTGAGTAACTTTACGTTTTTATGATTAGGTTGGAGAATCACTTTAAAGTTTAATGCTTTGTAGGTAGTAATTTAGTAAGGAGTAAAGGAAAAGTTTTGTTCCCTCTTTCCAAGTACTGAACTTTGATACCCTGTGATGTTGACCTCTTTGTGCAAGTCTAAGACTGACCTTGTGCTTCATTTGAAGATTATTTGTGGCCCTGTGCTCTAGATCTTTTTGCACAGGTCATTAGCTGACCTCGTGGCTTGTGTTTCATTCAGAGATGAAAATTTTCAAGTTGTTAATTTTGATGTGATGTGGGTTCAGGATTGCCGGGATGGTCACTGGTGGGTGTTGGCAGTGGCCTTGTTGAGCACCTTTGTGGGAAATATCTGGTTTGGTATAACACTCAAGCTGAACGATTTAATTAGTTAGGCAACTTGTAGGGTCTTACCCTTTTTCTAAATACGCAACCTAGCTATTCCACTTCAGTCTTCATATGAATTTTTTAATAGAAAGCTGATTTACCTCAGGTTTTGTAGTGATTTCGAGGTTGAGCCAAGCTACTCTCATCACATACGGCTGCTCATAAATTTTTTGCTTTTTATAATCTTTTCTGCAGTATCAATACGTATAGTCAATACATTATAATTATATATTTACATGCAAATTGCTCTTTGGAGCATAGCATTATTTCTATCATTCTCCATTTCAGAACTTTTGTCTAGGTAATTATGCATTATTAATACATGCAAATTGTGCTTTGGAGCATTGTATAACTCTAGTCTAATTTTTTACTTCCACTGTAACAAAATAAACGAAAATAAACGCAGCAAAAGAATATTTTATACCCCACAAATAGTTCCCACTTGTTGCATTTATTTTGATATGGAGAAAATGTTCTAGGAGCTTCAAAATTTTGTTGTGTATTCGATTGTCTAATGAATAGGCTTGGCTGTCGGTCACTATTGAATAGAAGGTTTCATTTATTCTTGAAGCCTTCTGTATTCAAAGGATCACTATGTGCATTTACAAGAAAACGCAATGAATGGTTAAGATCATCCCAAAGTCACTTATAGCTTATTTATCTTATTCATGCTCATTTGGCTAAGGCCCCAACTAATGGTGAAATGCTAACTTTGAGGTTGGTTTATTTTCATTCCTTAACTCTCTTTGCTTCTCCACAGAAGATAAAAGAAGTCGAGAAATAAGAGCTTGGGGTAGATAGTTTTTCAGAATTTTATTTCTCAGTATTTTGCCGCTTGCATTCAGGATTTTAGAAACCTAGTTTATGACCTAGTTGAGTGCAAAGGACATTCCAGAAAACGCCATCTTTGAAATAAAATTATTTTTTTAATGAATGTTGTTGAGAATTGATGTTTATAGAGTTGGGTAGGTTTTGTTGATGTTTTACTTGATGTAGTTCTAGTTTATTATCCACGGGTGGGGGAGTCCTTTGCTCTCTAAGTTTTGAGTCGTAGAAACACATTAAATATTTAAAATTTTCAGGTACAAAGAAAAGAAATGGGATTCTAGAAGGATGCTCACTTCTGGTGGTATGCCATCATCACATTCAGCCGGTGTGTCCGCACTTGCTGTGTCTATAGGTTTGCAAGATGGAATGGGTGGATCAGCATTTGCTCTTGCAGTGGTTTTAGCATGCGTTGTATGAATTTCTTAATCCAATGTTCTCCATTCTTTTCTACAGGAGGCTGTCTATTATGCTTGAATTCTTTTGTCATTGCAATGCTTGTTGCTGTATGTGTGCTGTTTTAGACTCAATGACTATGTATTGGAACACGAAAGGAGGTTGACAAGATTTAGAGTCTCAAACTGTGGATGCATGCGGATATGTTATTAAATTTTCAACTTTCACCATCCGTTTCATTTGTTTTATATGTGTTGTTAAAGAATAGACACCTTCACTTAGTAGGTCTCCATCCTTTCTTGCTGATTCTCTATCTAAAGTCCCCATTTTGGGGCAGTTATTTATTTATTTTTGGTCTGTTAAGCTCGGGGCCTTGGCTAAGTAGAATAGGGGTGGAGTGTTAGTTGTGACCATTGCAAGTAACAAGGTGTTGCATGATAAGTTTACCGATTTTTATTGGTCGCATAGTTGGGGTGATTTTTGTAGTAAGGCAATTCAAAAATCACAGCGAGTTTAAGTCTCGGAGCCATTGGGGAACAGAAAGCTGTGCTCGGAGGAGGGTTCAGATAAGCGAGGGATACAAAATTTGAGGCATGCCTTGATAAAAATACTGGAGAAACGAACACTTTCATAGGGAAAAGAGGAATCGTGATTTCCTTTTACTTTAGTGGCTGTACGGATGCAAACTATTGAGTCCATTCGTTTTTACTCTTGTTTTGCTTCTCTGAGGCAGGAGCTGAATCTCGATATGCTCTTTCTTTTAATTCTATTTATTTAATTGATGGATTGTTCTAGTTTTTAGTTTTACAATTATTTATCTATAAGTAGAATTGGTTTGTTCATAATCTTAAATATGCTGTATGAGCAGCATCAAGAATCAAGATGAAGCAAAATTGTTTAAATTGGCTAGTTTTGGCTTTGTATTGAGCCAATGTTACCCAAGTGACAAATTTCATTTTATTATTTTGTGAATCAAGTTGCAGGTTGTTTAATATTTAATAATGTAATTATCTTAGTATTGGGAGTCTTTGTTCAATTATAAGAGTTCGTAGGTGTCACATAAGAGAGTTATTGTTTAAACTTTTAAGTTCTAGAAAAATGCAAAAATTAGCTCATTAGTTTTCTGGAGCTCTGATTTTAATAAGGTATGGCATGTATGATTCTGCTAAAGCTAGCTTGAGCACAAGGAGCAACTATTGTTGCATAGCTGATGGTAATATGGTATTATTGATGGAATTGTGTTTGAAATGGTTTCTTTATCCTGTTCAATTTTTTGGGTTTGAAGGAAATTATGGTTGGCCAGGATTGAACCAAAATCTTCCCCCTCCTTTCCCCAGGTGCAGCAATTCTCAGTTTTGATTTACAAAAATCAAGTTTTTTAGTCTTAACTAGTCGAAGAAAATATATCAAGAAACAAATTATCTTACATTTAGAGCCATAGAGGCAATAGGATAACAATCAATTTTTGAATTTGGTGTCAAACTATCTTCCTGTACTTGCATTTAATGCTCTGAATGTTTAGTTTTGCTAATTTTATGTAAACAGGGGTATTTTTTAGGCCACTATTATCTATTGGGCATAGTCTGTCCCTGCTCCCTGACATGGCCTGTTGACTTGTCAATTCCCTGTTTGCATTTAGGAATAAAATGAAATTATTTTTTCAGCGTTATATATTTTTATTGTAGAGCATTGAGGACATGCATGAGAAGCTAGGTTAAAAGCTCCATATTTGTTTGTGCTAAGTTTTCACTGCAAGTATTTCTGGAGCCCCCCTTATAATAAGCCATTTGCTTAATTTTTTATGACCTGTTGGCTAAATATATACGTGGGAAGGGTTTAAGTAGTGAGCTGGGATGCATGTCAGATTGCATGTTGTGCTTAATAAAAAGTGAATTTTATTTTTCTTGTATTACTTGTGACAAGGTTCAGGCACATATATTAAATGATGATGAGTCCATGTTTTCTGATTGACAGGTAATGTATGATGCTTCTGGTGTGAGACTCCATGCTGGTCAGCAAGCTCAAGTAAGTTGGCTCCGGTTTCAAAAAATTATCGTCAATGTCTAAGTTATTATAAGTTAAGCTTTCTAGAAAGTTTCAGATATTGCCATTTTAAAGTTCAGTGAGTTTTTTCGGTGTTCTTCTATGTAAATCTAGTTTTATCAATTTCCTTGTTGCAGTTATTGAATCAAATTGTTTGTGAGCTGCCTCCGGAACATCCTGTTTCTAATTGTAAACCCCTTCGAGACTCGCTAGGTCATACGCCTCTACAGGTTTGTTTTACTTAAGCAAGCATCTTCTAATACTACTGACAAGATTCATTTAAAAGTTGCTTGAACAATGCACTCTCTGAATTTTTTTTGTTTTGGTCTGTTTCTGTCTTTGTTTGGGGTGTCTGAATTTAGTTTACAGTAGTGCAAAGATGTTCTATTGTCTATTTTTTAGCTCAACCAACGTCACCATAATAATGAAGTGGCTCAGTGGCGACAGATATATTGAAATTGATCTTTTTTTTTTTACAATTTTGAATTTATGTCGGTTTTGGTCTTAATACTTGAAACTTCAGAACCGGAGTTTTTTTTTTTTTTTTTTTTTTTTTTTTTTTTTTTTTTTTTTTTTTTTTTTTTTTTACATATATGGAGTAATATATCTTTCTGATTGCTTTTGAAGATGTTTAAGGTAGCTGACATAGACTGATTACAGTAGATAGAACCATAGAATTCATGAACAGATTTTGAAAGTATATATGGCTTTGTAATGTAGATTTAAAATAATCTGTGATGATTTCAGTTGCTAAGATAATCTCTTTCATACCCCAACATGTGTTTTAATATTCATGAGACCATGACATTATATTTTGATGCCACATCTAGAGTGGTAATGGAAATATTGAAGAAATAGTGACATTTGGTGGTGGACAAGTTTGACTTTACTATCAAATGAGCATGAGCAATAGCCTATTTCTTTTAGCCAACATTCCAATCTCCTTGGCATATCCCTTTTGGTCAGAAAACTGTTGGGAATAATGATACTGAGGAAATGATATTGTTGTTTGAGCTGTGTCGAGATATTACGTTAAGGATTGTCCTTATATTGTCCTTATGAATTCAAGACATGAAATACTTTTGGATGAGCAAACTTCATTTGAAAGTAATAACTGAGAATGGCTTGTAGGAATAATGATTTTGGAATGCATGGATAAAAGGGTTGTTTTAAAAGAAATACAAGATGTTAGACGAGAATTTTCTTCATGTTTTTGGACAAGTCTAATAGTATCAATTTGCTATTTGTTCCTTGACCTTCATATTTTCATCGCTTCCGTTGACGATGACCCCTGATACGGTGATACCTTTGGAAACTGCCTTGTTGGTGGTTCATTTGATGCCTTCTTGGTTCACTTGGAAGAATTACATTTGAATTTTATCACTGTTGATGCAGGTTGTAGCGGGTTCCATTTTGGGATGTATCGTTGCTTATCTTATGGCGTATTACAGATAGTTGACCCCATAATTGGTTGCAACTCCTTGACCTGTGGAAACCAAAGGAGTCTTCTTTAGCGTTTGCTGTATTTTTGTTTCAATGGACCATCAAGCCAAATTAACCAGATTTTTTTGTCCATCTCAAGTTGTTCAAACAGCTCAACCGAGAAGCATAACTCAAGATGTGTCATATAAGAGATATGCAGTTGCATTAGTGTATCAGTGTATCGTGATTAGTATCACCATTTTTTTAGGATCGCCGAACTTAATCCTTTGTATCTATCGTTTGTTTTTTGAAATTTGTAAAAAAGGGTAGTCGTAGACTTGTAGATAAGAAAAACCGAATTGTTTACTCTGAAGCTGTCCGTCGTAAAAGAACAGAAGAAGCATAACCAAAAGACGAAAGTTTACCCGGTGCATCATTCATCAATTCATAATTGTCAAGTATGAGCTGAAGTTTTTAGTGGGTTACTGGGTTTGAGCATTTACTACTATCTCTGTTGTAATTATTCCTTAAACAAGCAAGATTGTGATTTCAGGACTAGTTTACACTTGATTTCCATTTTTAGCTTAATACTTCTTACTTCGTTTACTGATAGAACTGGTAATAGAAAAAAAAAATTGTAATTCTTGTTTTCGCTAAGTACCACAGAACACAGAATACTCCCGTCTCCCCTCTCAGTAGGGTTTTTCTCTCCCCTCAAAGTAGGGTTTTTCTCTCTCCCTCACAGTAGGGTTTTGTTTCAAGCGGTTTGTGGTTGTTCGTGTCCTTCGTCTTCCCCTCTTTCTCTAGTCTCTTCCGCTCGCGTCTCTCGGTGTCGATCTGGGTGGTCGTCGGTAAGGAGGTTTGGGTTTTAACCCTCCCCTCGTGTCGGTGGACCACCCCCGATGGTTCTTTGGAGGTTTGGTTAGGAGGCAACCGCTTATCATGCGTTGTGGTGCCTGACTGGGTTGTCTCTGCTCTTCTTTGCGAGTGTTTGGGGCTGCTGGGGTCGGTTCTTGGGGCGGCAACTCGAGGCGGTTGGTGGCGACTGCTTCTTGCTGCGTCTAGTGGTCCTGATCGGCGGCAACTGCAGTTTGCGTGGAGGCTCAGGGTGAGGGCTTTGCTGGTTACGGATGTGAGGGCCCTCGTCTTTTTCGGGTGGATGCTTATGTTGTTGCTTGCTGCTACTTTTCCTTGGAATTATCTCTTTTATTTATTTTGTTTTTTTATTAGTTTTTCAATTTGTACTCCTTGATGAGGTCATGGCCGGTGCTTCCTGGCTAGTTGGTTGGGAGGTCCGTGGTGGTGGTCGTTTCGAGCGAGGACATTTGGCTTTTAGGGTTTGTGTCTTGGTTATTTTTGTTTTTAGTCTTGCGTCCGGGAAGTTGAATCTCACTCTTGAAGACCTGATCTATAGTGCAATTGYCTATATCTTAATGCCTACAGCACCGTTGGTGATGGTATTTATGAAAGATGCTTTGACATCGATTTGTTCAAATGGGTCCACGTTTGGTATCRCATTTGAGATKATGAGCCTGAATAGAAGCAGTTTTAGGGATTATGGTTGTGGTCTTTGTTTCTGTATTTTAGTTCTTTATTTGTTGGATTTTGGTTTCATTGTAGATGCCGAGAAGGCTTTATTTTAATAAATT
Organism: Bassia scoparia; assembly: GCA_008642245.1. Taxonomy (NCBI): domain Eukaryota; kingdom Viridiplantae; phylum Streptophyta; class Magnoliopsida; order Caryophyllales; family Amaranthaceae; genus Bassia; species Bassia scoparia. The sequence continues at coordinate 28,162 of SNQN01000029.1, read as the reverse complement.
CATCGCTTCCCCGTCAAAAAAAAAAAAAAAAGTACCACAGAACACCGTCACGGCGTAACCCCATCTTCACCATCATCACCAAACATCTTCATGAATCATGACCATTCCCAATAAAAACAGAGTGTAATTTCAAGATTACTAGTAGTTAGAAGTCAAAATATAGTTAGCTCAAACCTTAATCCTATTAGAAATTGAAAATTTTATAATTTGATAATTGCACTTCTAGATCGGATCATTAAATTGTGGAATCGCATTATGATCCTATCACTCAAAATTTAAATCTTCATAAGATCGTATGATCCTACGAAATTATGCGAAAATTCAATTTTGAATCGTAAAATTGTAGAATCGTTGGATCAAATTGAGATTTTGATAACTATGATTACACACAAATTAGGGTTAAAAAATGTCTTACACAAACATGTCTTTTGTGTCACTTGTCAGCATATTAAGCAATTTATGAAATGTGAAAGTAAGAAAATAGCCGTTGCACTCTACGTTTTTTTTTTAAAAAAAAAAAAATTGGGCACAAGAGATGAGATAAGGATACAAAAGTATGTCTAACAAGATAACATTCCAACCCACTGTTGATGTTCTAAAGAGGAAGTATAAGTTGATTGCAGCGATTTACAAATCACAAAATATAATTTGGTCAAAAAACATGTTATAATTGTCAAAAATATAATTACATTAATCAAAGTTTTTCACATTTTTCCTAAAACTTGACCCCACTTATATCTTCTTGGAGGTTCCCTACGTGTTGTCGGATACTTGAAGTCCATTTATTGAGCTTGAGTTTAGTATTTTTTTTTTGTTTTGAAAATTAGAAATCGGCAAAATGACAGAACTACCTCTGCAATAGTCAAATTGTAGCGATAGTTTTATCATTCCTCAACCCTAAATGATGTTCACAAAAAAAGGGAAATTCTCTACGACGACCTCGAGTTTTGTTGAAATCTACGCAGTGGCATACTAAGTTTTCATAATCCACACCGTGGCCTCGAGGTTTTCTGTTTTCCACGTGGTGGCCTTAGTTTCAGCTAATCCAACCTTAGTCTTGATTAAACACCTCACCCACCTAAGAAATCAACAAGCCCACCTCCCCTAACCACCACCGTGGTTCACCCAGCCACCACCCAACCTCACCTACCAACCGCCCCAACCACACAACCATCCTCACACTAACCACGCAACCACCCACGACCAACCCACACAGCCACCCCAAACAACTACCCTCGCACCAACCCTATCAACCACCCATGCAAATCACCCAGCACGACCACCCTAGCAGCCCCACCGCAAATCTAAGACGCCTCGCTCGAAATTAACCCGGCCCAATTCGCTCAAAATTAGGGTTTTGGTTGATTTGGGAGAAATTCGCCCATGTTGGTGGCTCGTGGTGGCGTGGCGCATCTTGTCACAAGTGGTGGGGTGGTCGGCGACAGCGTAAGAGAGTAGAGAGAGAGAAAGAGAGAGAGAGAGAGAGAGAGAGAGAGAGAGAGAGAGAGAGAGAGAGATGTAGATGTGAGGGCGAGGGGTGGTGGCCACGTGTGGGGCGACGATTGTGGGTGTTTGGGTTGGTGGGGATGTCTACGATGGTTCGGTGGTGGGGGCTAAGTTGGTGGGGGTGGTGACTAGGTGGGCCTGCGATGGTTTTTGGTGATGTAGGGGTGAGTAGGTGAGAGTTGGGTGGTGGTTGGGTGAGTGGGTTAAAGTGGTTATGTCACGTGGAAAGTAGAAAACTCGACTCCACGGTGTGGAGTTTCCAAATCCTCGAGGCCACGGTGTGGATTATGAAATCTTAATATGTCACCGCGTAAATTTTGGCAAAACTTGAGGCTACCATATAGAATTTCCAAAAAAAACACATAAAATAAAGGGAATTTTGTCCATAGCCATCTTCTTTACACCCTAATTTTGCAAAAACTACCTTCATTATGATTTCTTGTCCAATGCTACTTTAATTAGCCAATTTTTCTTTGACCCATACCTAAACAAAGTTTTAATTTAGGCGTTGACCGAGAGATTTCGGCGACTAAATGTCACATGCCGGTCATGTGCTCATATTTTTTTCCGATTTTCTTCACCTTTTCCTTCCAATTCAATTAACCTCTCTCTTCTTATACGCTTCCCTCTTCATCACATTCACCAAATTAACAATTAGTGCCCTAATTTTCAAATAATATAACTCAAAAATAATAATAATGTTGAACTAAAACATCAGATTTTCAAATAATATAACATTAATTCGAAGAAGAACAGTTGTGAGCAAAATTTTCGAGTCAACTTGCAATATTTTGAGCAGAAACTTCAAACCAAAGCAATAATTTGAGCAGATTTTATGAACCAAATCAATCTTTATTAGTGCAAAATTTTTCAATCAAAACCATTTTTTAGTAGAATTTTCAAATGTGACTAATATTTTTTTGCAGAATTTTTAGTGAGAGCTTTTTTTTTTTTGTGTTTGTGTGAAAAAAATCAAGTGTGTTGCTGGTTGAAGTGCGAAAATGGAGAAAAAAGTGATTCACGGTGGTCATGGAGTGAAAGGAGGGGCGGAAACTGGGAAAAATAATGGAGGGAGTAAGGGTTTGAAATGTTAGTACGAATGTATTGTACTCGTAAGAGAAAGAAGGAAATGGGCCAAAAATTGGAAAAAATAAAAATAAAAGAAGAACACGTGATCTCACGTGACTATAAGTCACCGAATATTGAAGGTCACTGTTTGATTTTTTTGGAAAAATTAACAGGTATAATCCCACCTTTTGTGGGGCTTCAAAAAATAAACCAAGCTTTTAATTATCTCTGAATAATCCAACCTTTATGGCCAGTCTTCCAAAAATGCACCCAATGCAATTGTAACCGGTTGGTGACTTGTTGTTTAGGTTATTATGTCACGTGTCACGTTTTCATTGGTTGTAATTAAATTAAAACTAAATTAATTAAAACTTAATTAGAATTAAACCTAAACTAATTAATACCCTCACCCACCACCACACACCACCAGCCACCACCACCGCAACCACCAGCCACCTGCCAACACCCACGACCTCCCACCTACCAACTCCTTTCTTTCCTTCTTCGTTCCTCTGCCCAACTCCACCACATGCAGCCCGGAGCCACGATCACAACCACAACCACTGCTCCTCCTTTCTCTTTCTCTCTCTCCTTGGCCGCCACCCCTCATCACAACCACCATCCCTCACACCACAACCACACGATCACACCACGACACATCCACCACAAACCACCACCAATCGCACAACCACACCACCACAAAGCCAATCACACAACCACACTACAACAGCCAATCACTCTGCTTATTTAATCAATTCCAATGGCGATTTTTGCCTACAATTCCCTTTGATTTCAGCTACAAACTCCGATTTCGAGCTGGAAATCCTAGTCGATTGCCTCACCAGCTTGGAATTTTGCAATTCTTTACCTTGAATATCACGACATTCAACCAATTTAATGATTACGATTAGGGATTCTCCTACAATAATTTCCCCTAATTTCTCGCTCCAATTTAACTTTATCACTCTCATCGACCGCAATTCCGTCAAAATTGGTGATTGAATTTCTTGGTTTAAGCACAGATGACATTTGACGACGACCCATTTGAGATTTCTGGGTGAATGATGACGAAGGAGGTTAATAGAGAGAGTGACTAGCTGTGGAGAGAAGACAGTGGCAGGGGCGGTGGTGTTGCGGCGGTAAAGTTTGGGGAGGTGGAGAAATAAGGTGTTGTGGTGGTGGCAAGAGGAGAGAGAATGATGGTTTGCGATGATTGAGTGTGAGAGTTTGTAAACAAAAAGGAATTTTTTTTAAAAAAATGAGTTTTAACAAAAAAAAGGATAAATAAATAAATAAATTTAGTTTTTACCTCAAGAGCACGTAGCAGGTCATTCGATTCATTTTTTGGAAGACGTCCCTCAAAGGTCGAATTATTCTGGGATATTCGAAAAATCGGTTTATTTTTGAAAGACTACTCAAAAGTGAGAATATTTATGTGAAATTTTTTCGATTTTTTTATAGTGGTCAGCATAGAAAAGTGAAAAGTCTATTTAAGGTAGTACTAGTCTACTAGACAACAAAACGTAATATAAGTATTTTTTTTTTAAAAAAGTGTAAGGATGATAGTTATGGACAAAATTTTCTAAAATAAATACGAGTAAACAAAACAATACGACGCCGTATCGGGGGTCGAGCTTCATCATCTCCCTCACCCAATTCAAACTCCCAGTATTCAAAAACCCCAATATTTCCCCCCTCTTTTTTCTCTCTCATCTTCAAACCAAAATCTGTGCAAAAATGGCGGAAGCCCTAAGTCCAACAATCCAGAAGCGAAGAGTATCAGTCTCAACTCGACTTCAATCCCCCATTAAAAGCCCCTTCTTTTTAGGCTCCAATGACGACCAGCTCGAACGCGCTCAAGCACGCGCTGCACGCGCCGCCGCCATCCGTCGCAAACTCGCCGAAGATGCCGCCGTTGAGCCTCCTTCTTTGCCGTCGAACTCGTGCCTTGATGGTGATCAAATCATGGAGTTGTTCCGCAATTGCATCAAACTTGCTAGTGAAAATGTACTGTTCTATCTCACTTGCTATTGAGTTAATTTTGAAGTTATGGTTGCTCGAATGATTCTGTTCTTTTAGAAAATGATAATTCTTTTCGTGTGCTGTTCAATATTTCTCGTTTTTGATGAAATTTTGCGTTTGCGTCAAGCTTGCAAGTGAGGATGTCTGATCGCTCACTTTCTCAGTTTCCCCATATTTTTAGGGTTTATGAGTTTTGATTTTTGGTTGATTTCTTGTATTATTAGTATTGAATTCTTCGACATTTGGTTGAATTGCGGTTTGTGATAGCATGGTTACTAAGTTTTTAAACTTCTGGGTTGATTAGTTAATTATTGCTTGTAAAGTTACGAGTTAGTGAAAATTTATTATCTTTGATCTTATTGAGTTTCTGTTTTTCCGTTAATTGGGCTGGTGGTTGAATAATTTTTGTATAATTGTCTTGAAATCTATTAAATTTTTGGTATCTGCCAAATTTTTCATATGACTTTTTAAGAACACCAAGCTCTCCCATTATAATTCTGTGCTGATGCTTGCAATTTCTGTAAATTCTAGTGTTTCGGTGTATAGACTTCTCTTGTTCTGTTGCTTAATCTTAACTTTTTAATTTAGCCTTTCTTTGCAATTTAAGGGATGAGTTTGGAGGTTCTATAAAAATAAAAATTACTTGTAAATTTGTTACATTTATTTACTTAGCTGTGAATATCTTACTTTCAAGGTAATTTTCAATGTAGAAGTGAAAATTGAATCGGATACTATTGTTTTGCTAATTTGTGTTACTTAAGATCTTACGTAGTTTTGATTCTTTGGAGTGGTAAAGTTGGTGTTTTTCCACTGTATTAGCGAAAACGAGTATTATTTAACTGAATGGTTTCCTTGACATGGGAATTACAGAAAATCAATCAAAAGAATACTTGGGAGCTGAAGCTTATAGATCATCTCAGTGAGATTGTAAAAGTTGAAGATGAAGAAGATACTGAGACCAACTTTCAGAAGGTAAGATTCAAATATTTCAAGCAGTCTGTGAATTCTTATACTGTGTTTTTGCCTTGAGTAAAGTTTGACACTTGGCATGTAGATCAATTATTTGGACATTATTGCTGAAATTTAATTCTGTCATGTGTGATGGATGCTCATTTGCATGTTTGGTTTTAATTGTAGATGTACTTGTTAGCTATGAGCCTATGAAAAATTGAGAACAATAGAATCTTTGGCAATTAGAGCCTTTAGAGGCTATGAATCTTCACAGAAATAGCTGGCTTTCCTTTATTTTCTGGTACAGAGGATAATGGTTGAGTTGAACAAATAATGCTTTATCGTACTAGTCATTAGGCGTCTTTCACTCAACAAGTGATTCACTGTTCCTGTATATCTTTATCATTGTTGGGCAGGCAAGTTGTACACTAGAAGCTGGGGTCAAGATATATGCATTGAGGGTGGATTCAGTACATTCGGAAGCATATAAAGTTCTTGGAGGAATCAGTAGAGCTGGTCTTGAAGATCAACCAGGTTTGGTTAATATAATAGTGCATTACTAAATTGGGAAGTTTTTTTTTACAAGAGAAGCCAACACTTGAAGCATTATGCCATTATAAGTTTTCACATGAGCAATGAGGGTCTCTTTTAGAGTGCTCTTGTATGTATGTCATCGTAGTCGAATTTTATGGAAAAGCAGTGCGATTGTAGCACTAGGTGATTATTTGTGATCTCATATATAAATACCAGGATGACTGTGTTTAACTTTGAAGGTGGAAATTGTTGGCACCTTTCATGAGTTGTTTGTGAGAGTCGTGACTTTTACAAGTGATGGTCCTAACCAAGATTAGAGAACCCTAGGAGATCAGCCAACTTTAACTAATGTCCATGTATTGATGTATGATCCGTACTAATCTACTTGTAGTGGTCATGCTTAGGATAGGAACATGTTCCGGAATATTGATCACGTATGGAATATATGTTTCATCTCAGGCTGTGTACTTTGTTAATATATGAGTTTGTGGTGGTGACAGAAAGTTCAGCAGGGGACATTGACAATAATGAGCAGGATGTAAATCAGTCTAAAAAAGACTCAGAAAGGAAGGTTGTGTTTTGTTACCTTTCCATCTTTCACGTTTTTGTCTGAATTTTTTTCGCCATGTCACAACCTCATGCTAATGGACTCAGTTGTATACAGCTATCTCCTCTCTCAACACTGGAGTCATCTTTTGAGGCTTTGAATGTCAAGAAGTTTGATGGTAACAAACCGAGATGCCCATTTTCCTATCATGTCCTATGCTGCCCACACTTTACTATTTGACATTTACTTTTCCATTGTTTTTCAGTTGCTTTTGCAGTGGATCCTCTGTATTATCAAACAACTGCTCAATTTGATGAGGGTGGGGCAAAGGGTCTCCTTCTAAACAACCTCGGAATTTATGGAGGGTGCAGAGTGCTTTTTGATTCACAAGAAGTGCCAGCAAAGTGCATTTCTTCGACTAATGCTACTCATTCTTCCAATCTTATCGACATTGCTTTTGCTAAAGGTAAGTTGGAGAATAGAGCTGAGTTTCTCATGTCATCTTTAATTGGCTATATGATTTACATTTTATATCTGACAGAATGCATTGAGCCAATGAAAATGAATATGAACACCAAGAAAGATATATGTCCTTCTCTTAGTGCTATTTTGGAGCAGCTTGATGGATATAGTATGCAACAAAGGCAATACCAGAGTAATCAGGACTTTGTTTGCGATGTTCAATCAACTGATGATATCACAGTTGATGTGAATGAGGGCTCGGAGTTTACCAGTGTGAATGATGCAAATGATGACGAAGGTTGTGATTTAAATGAAGGCTCATATGATAATCCCGAGGCATGGTCATTTGATCACAATGATGATGCTTTTCAAGGTGATGATAATTTTAACAGCAATAATCCAGATTTGGAAAATCGATATGAGGTATCTTTGACATGCTCAATTGCTTTTTCTTCAATTTTGAAAATAATCTGATCATATACTGATTTTTATTGTGATGTAAATCAATTTTGTGGCAAAGAATGTATTGAAGGAGTAAACTGTAAGCACTTGATTTCTATTTGTAGGGAGAAGACCCAACTATGTTGAGCGAACCTGATTCATTTGACAGATTTGAAAATGTCACCTCTCTTCTATTGGGGGTTTCTGGGGTCACATCAAGTCAGAATGCATGGGCTGGACCTGATCATTGGAAGTATAGAAAATCTAAGAGTTAGTCATTGAACTCTTTGTTCTTTCTCTTTGGTCTGTGTATTTTAAAGCTGTTGACTTGTTACTGTAGTTATTGAACTCTTTGTATTTTATAGCTGTTGAGTTGGTATTATAGTCAGTGAACTCTTTGTTCTCTCTCTTTGTCAATGTCTGCATTTTATAACTGTTGACTCGGTATTGATTTGAGCTGTAGGTACTGAGAGTGTCACTGCACAAAACATTGAGTTGGCTTCTGCTGTTAAGAAACAGAAAACAAAGAAAGCATCTGAGGCAGATATTAATTTCACAAAAGCTTTGGATGAAGACATACCTGATATTTTTGCACCCCCTAAAAATCCAAAGTCGTTATTGCTTCCTGCTAAAAAAGTGCCTTGCTCCAACAAACTTCCGGAAGATTGCCATTACCATCCTGAGGATCTTGTGAAATTATTTCTCCTTCCAAATGTTATGGTAAATTGTTTTGTTTCTTCTCTTGTTATTTCATCATGCTGCTCTTTTTTTCCCCCTCTGGCCAAATCAATCTTCCACTCTAGAATTAGAAATATTGAAAGGGATAAAAGCAACTATTGAAAGTGATAAATGGTGATAATTCATGGTTTATTGGGGCAGGTGGAAATTATTATGCCAGGGATACTGAGTGAACAGTATGGCAATCTAAGTGAGTCACTCATGTAATAAATTAACATAATGAAAGTTTTGGCAAGTGTGTCATCTATGATGCTCTGTTGGTTGTCTTAACCAGGTAATTTAATTAATGAATAGTTTGTCATTTCTGGCATCTGGTCAGCTGTTTATTTTATCTGATGCAGTGCATTGCTGAATCAGAGTACAAACTAGATATCTTTGTAAAACCTTATGTTCTTGCTGAGTTGTTCAAGAAAGCTTTTATCTTGCCTATTTTTTTGCTTTTGTGGAAGATAAAATCAGACAGTACACCTTCATAGTGGTTAGTTGAACAATGGGTTACAGATCATGCAGTAAAATATATTTCAGCCACATAAAGCATTTTTCTTGAGTAAACCTTGTACGGAGTATTGTTTTTCCGGATGATTTTGGGGGTTGGGATCAACTATACTATAATGCTGGGAAAGGTTCTTAAACTACCTAGGTTTTAATATACAGATTTGAAAGGCTGGAACTTATCTGTGTATTTTTTGACAACCATGCAAAAGCACAGGCACTCATATTACATCTTCCTAGTTGTTATTGCCAGCTCACGAGCTTCTTGTACGTCGTGCTTAAATTTTTTTCTGAAACTTATAGATTTGCCAATTAAAACCTTTAATTAATCATTGTTATGTAGGGCAAATTTTATCGTACAACCAATTGTACACTACAACCACACACATTTTTCCATAATGGCCCACCAAGTATGGACAATATGAAAAATGAGAGATTGTTTGTACCGGTGGTACCATGTACATCCTTGTTGTGTATAAACTCTGCTAAAGCAAAACCTTCTCGCTTGACTGTCCATATTGATAATTGTTTTTGTATTGCAGTGCCTTGGGAAGAAAAAAAGAAAGGCAGGTAATTTGCTAAAATATTTTGAGCTTTTTTTTTCATGTGGAAAGGTTCCATTGATACTTTGCCTCTTTGTCTTTTTCACTCCAGTCTTTGTAGAGTACTTTTCATTACCTTGATGTCACTTATGTCTTAAACATATAATGCTACTTTTAACTTTAGTTTTTAACCTATATTTTGTGATGTCTAAAATCTAAGAAACATATAATGAATAATGGAAATGCTACAAGGGCCTTAATGTGTTTGTTTTTTTTTGCTCTTATCCATTTTTCTGAGCAACATGAACCAATCATGTTGATTTTGAATGGCTCCCTCTCTAGTTAGACTGTAGGGTGACAATTCTTCCGAAATGGCTAAGGCTAAGGCTGCTAAGCTATACAAATGCATATTTGTAATGGGGCTTGTTAAATTTGTTGTTATTTCTTCATTTGGTCTAGCATTTTATAATTCAAAGCAGTAAATTTAATATGTAGACACAATTTACTCATACTGGTTACTCAAGTACTTCTAGAAAATGTAAGCATTGAAGGCATGCCTAAATGGCTGGAAACCGGATAGTTGTATATCTTGTTATTCAGCTTATTCTTGTATGGAATACAAATTTAATTGCATTCCTTGTAGTACAACTGTTTTATTAGACTCATCATAGGTAATCTCCATAGTCATACCTTTCAGATCACATGAACAATCAACCTGTGAGAATCTCTATAATGGATTGATTGATATGCACTAAGCAAATATAACGGCAAAGGATTTTGTTAAGAAGGAAAAAGGGTAATGATAGATGGCCATTACCATGACTAAGTTTTTGGTTTATTAATAGAACGTAAACAATCTTAGGTTGTACTCCGTATTTGGGAAGACAACTTTCATTTCAAATGTATCATTTGAATTATGAAATTTGAGTATTTCAAATGACATGGTTTGCCTTGTCATTTGAAATCCTTACCTTCATGGCTTATTACTTGATAGCTCTACAATTTTAGCAAATTCCTCATTTGAAATTATTGGATATCCAAACACTATAATTGTCCCAATTCCAAAATTTCAAATGAAATTCTACTATACAACACACCATTATGTGAATTCCATTGAGGATAATGGGATTTGTTTCCATAATTCTAGAAAGGTAATCAATAGGCGGTGATTGTTTCTCTTAAGAAATGGTTTTTGTCACAAAACTTTCCTAACAAACAATATCTGTTGGAAAAAATTATTTGATTAAATTTCATACCTACCCCATACCAAACACCCCCTAAGTTATGTGCAGCTTCCTTTTCAAAACATGTAGGCTAAAATTGGTTGTCTTAACGGGATAAAGTTTTTTGTTTTAATAGGATTGATAGATACTGTTGTTATTGACTTCTAGGTTAAATATTGACTGATTTTTTTACGTTTAGCTTCATGGTTCTCTTGTTCTCTGCAACATTCTATGATGGCTAATGGTAAAGTCTTGCTTTTATCTCATTTTCTAAGATAATGCCGTTTGGCAAGAAGGAAGTGGTCTTAGTGAAGCGTTTTCTGCATGGGACAACGGAGGAGGTGATTATAGTGGTCCAGATGATGATGGTTATGCTCAAAGTGACATAGAGGAGCAGGATATACTGGTCTCCCAGCCTCGCCAGGTTTGTTGAATTCCACTGTTCTACTGTCTTTGTCATGGATCCGACCTTAAGTTGGCCTTGATTTTCATTTCTGATTGTTTGCGACCTGTTAGGCATGAAATTGCATTTTAATTACACTTCTTATTGTACTCTCTTATTTGGCTCATAGTATGTCACTTCATACAAGGCTACAAGGGCATATACGAAGTTACAATTTGCATGTTTTACAATATCTCATATGCCTGCTCTAACTAGAAATGTTTAAATTTAGGTTAATAAAATTGAAGTTCAGTATGATAAAACTGCAAAGCAAGTTGATGTGCATGTGCTCAAGAAGACACTTTGGGATCAAATACATGGGTTTGTTGAAGCACCTGAAAGGGTAAGTGACCTTGTTCAACTTCCTATTATGAAATATTGGTCTTCAGTATTAGGTGCTTGTGGTCATCTGTTGGCAAAGAATTTGTTTACTTTAGGGCTGCTTTTGAATTTTAATTTAGAGACGCCTCTTTGCTTCAGTTGATTTGCGTGAGATAATCATTGTCTGATATCCATTCTTTTCTACTCTGCCAGAAAGTTCAGGAGGATACCATATCTTTTAAACAAGTGCTAGCTTCCTTCCCTGATGATTGTGGCGCAGCTGCAGCCCATGACATTTCTCCTCATTTGTGCTTTATCTGCCTACTGCATTTGGCCAATGAACACGGATTAGCAATTCATGGCTGCACAGATATGGATGACCTTAGCATACACCTTCCAGTCTCTACCCAGGAAACAGGTGATTAATTATATTTAAGCTTCCTTTATATTAGTTCATTATCACCTAATCTTGTTCGTTGAGCTCCAATATTAGGAATGCTAATGGGCGGGAGCTCAAGTTTGTGACTTGCGTAGCTCATCTAAAGATAAAATATGATTAGGAAAACAAAACTACAAATCTAGTTAGATAGGGACATTCCTGATGTATTTGGTCCGATCAAGAACTTATATTAATCTTCCTAACAACAAATGCAGGCTGTGGGTGATAACTGCACTATTGCTTAATGTCAATGCTTACATTGTAAAGAGCTGCTCAGACCTCGACAGTTATAGTAAATCAGTGTTCAGTATGATACATATAATTGTGGTGCATAGTTGCGTAGAGCTGCAACACTAACCCATATCAAAGTGGCATCACCGTAATGACTGGCAGACATTGCAATTGCAATGGAAGAAAACTTGCATCCATGGTGTCAAATTGTCAATTGTTTCAACTTGAAACATGTGCAGCATTCAAACACTGCAGCGTAAGCCTGAGAATTCATCGATGTAGACCCGTGTGATACGTGAATTTGTAGTATGATATTGTACTCGTAATATATTTGGCTTCATGAATTGTATCGTAGCTAAGAGCTTGCTAGTCCAGTAGTATGTGTTTTTCTGGTATATGTAAACATCAGAGTTTCTGCTGTACCTTTTCCGATGTTTTTGTATGTTGAAATGATTGTGATGCACATTTGGAAATGGGAATGATGAGATAATATTTTTGCTCATGAAGACAAATGCTTGTCTAATAGTTGTGATATGTTTGTTATCTTACTGTCCCACACCCCCATGCACCACTAGGCCGGCCGGCCGGCCGCCACTACTTCGCCCCAATCGATGTTGACGAAATTCGCCGCTTGTCTAATACTCGTAAAAGGTTGACCTACAAGGCAAAAGGTTGTTCGACGTCAAAACAGGATGAACGGTTTATTCCCACAAAGGAAATAAAGTTTGTGATTTTTTTCTTGCAAAATGAGACTTTTAAACCAATTTTTAAGCAAAATTTTCAAATTTTTTCTACTTTATTTGATTCAATTCTAATACTTCAAAAGTTTTATTTTTGCAAATATAATTCTAAAAAGTTTATCACAGAAAGAGTTTGATTTTAAATAGATTCCTAGATCACAGAAGAATCTTTAATACTACATCCGTTACGTTTTGTTAATGGTAGATTAGTGTGTAAGATTAGGAAAAAAGCAGGAGAGAAAAAAATGAGTGAAAAGTGAATAAAGTAGAAAAAAGTAAGAGAGAAAACTGAGGTTATTATAGTTTTTTTACTCCTAAAAAGTTATTGTTTCAAGCAAAACGCAACAGAGGAAATACTAATCCTAATATTCTTTTTAAGACAAATTTTCTAACACGTGCCCAACATCACACTTCAGCAGTGGCGGACGTAGGATTTTGAAATTGGGGGGGACAAATTATGAACGTTCATATATATACTCGAATAAAAACATTTTTAAAAATGTGAATTAGATTAATACGAATAATTTGACATAATATAATCATATTAAATTAACTGAACCTCAATTTCACCAAAATTAGTCTCATATGCACATGAAACGTGCAACAAATTTAGATATTAATACTTTTCTTGAAAGACTATTTTAATATTAATGCTTATAAAACAGTAAGTTACTTCGTATTATACTCATTGAGAAGAGAATATTTGAGAAGAAAAAGGGAAATAGAATATTTCTTGAAAAAGGAATATTTGAGAATGAAATATAAAAGGGGTCTGGGGTCACCAATAAATAGAAAGAGTGTGAAATACAGGGGAAATAATAATAATAATAATAATAATAATAATAATAATAATATATCACCAAAATTAGTCTCATATGCACATGAACGGTGCAACAAATTTTGATATTAATACTTAATTTTATTAAAAAGACGAGAGTGAGGGATAACTCAAGTGGTTATAGCTTCCTTCCCGATTTCAAGAGATTTTGAGATTGATTTTCATCTCGCTTGACTTTTCTATATTAATTAAAACTTTTAGTTTTCTCATAAAAAAAATATATTATTATTAATAATAAGATAGGAAATTTTGTAATGAGAGACCGTTATGTAAGCATCATTGATAAACAATTTTTTTTGCTTTATTAGCATATAGATTTATTATTTAGATCAAATATTGCAGCATGAGTTTTTTCTACTTATTATTAGTTATACTAGTTTTCTGTGCACACGATGTGTGCATAGACCTGTGAAAATTGTATTCCATGAAAAATGATTTTATAGTACGGAGTATATATAATCAAATTAAAATGTTTATAGCTAATTAACTATAGAATTTATTTGAATTGCAATTATTTTAAAAATAATTATGACTTGAAATTCAAAAATAGTATCATATATGTTTCCATCTAATTTGGAATAATAGTCATTTTTTACTACTTCCTCCGTTTTTTATTAGATGACCTAGTTTCTATTTTAAGAAATTTGGAAATAGTTGTCCCGCTTTGATTTTTTTCCCCTTCAAGACATGGGACCACAATAAATTATCATATAATCCCACTTACTTTCTACTTTTTTGGGGTCCACACTCTCTTTCTCTCTATCTTTCCCATCTATGGGTCTCACATACTTTATTAAATTACCAATCTATTCACCTAATCACTTACACCAATATTTTGCCTCAAAAACCACAAAACCCAAAGTGGGTCATCTAAAAAAACAGACAAAGTAATTAACTTACATAAAAAATGCATTTTCTATTTTAAATTATTGAATAAGTAACGGTAGTTTAGGCACATCAATTAATAAATTTTTAAAATTCATTAAGGGTATAAAAGACATTTAAGAGGACACCATCTTCCTCCCCCTTCCCTTATATAATAGAGATTTTTACCCTAAGGGCATCTCCAATGGTAAGCTACAATGCCTTGTAGCTTGCCTTATTTATTCTTTTTTTCAAGCTACGATGATTTCCAGCTACAAACTGCATTAATGATAAGCTACTATGTTTTGTAGCTTGCACTCAAATCATAATTTTTAAAAGATATTTAATAAATAAATTTAATATTAAATATTGTGCATATTGTATATGACATTTTACGATAATTTAAGTTCTACTATGCCTTGTATGAGCAAATATAGTCAGAATCAAATAATATAAATATAAATAAATAGATAAAAAATTGGAATAACCTGGTAATTGTTTGTGAAGTGCTATTTTGAGAGTATGTGACATAAATTATATAATAGTTTGATGAGTGACATACAAGTATAATTATTTTGACATAATATTGAACAAAAGCATCAATTCACATCATTCTTCTATTGATCACAGTAAAATTCCATTGATCACAATATGCCAAATCACATTCAAAAAATAAAGTAAATGAGAGATCAGTAACAATGAACAGAAGCATCAATTCACATCATTTTTCCTCTAATTAATTAGCGAATTTAACAGGATAAGCATGAAACTAGTCGACAACATGAAACTCTTGTGAATTGAATAATTGATATACAGATTAGATGAATCTGTATATTATTAATAATTAATTAATAAGCATGAAACTACTCGACAACATGAAACTCTTGTGAATTAATTAAAATAATATACAGAGTCACAATATGAGGAAATAAGCTCTTTCAAGCAGACCTGCTTGTTTGAGCAGTATCTGCATGTAATCAAACAACATGCTACCCTCTCCAATGGTGAGTTACAAGTTTGAGAAATTAATTTAATTGCAAGCATGCCCCTATTCATCACCATTGGAGATGCTCTAACAAACTAAAATAGAGGGGGTAAAACATATACGGAGTAAAAAGGTTAAATCAACAATAATAATGACTAATGAGCAACTAATTGCCAAAAAAAAATGACTAATGAGCAACTAAACAACAACTGACAATAATGAATACTTTATTTTTGATAGAAAATAGTAAATATTGTTTTGATCTAAACAACAATTAGTGCCTACAAAAAAGCTTGATTTATTTTCTACAGTACTTCTTTAAGTAGTCATTCAAGCAATCAAGCTATTCAAGGGGACCTAAACAACAATTATATGGCTAGCAATAATGCATTTTTGTTTTTTTTTTTTGAAAAGTCGTGGCTAACAATAATGCTTGAGTTTACTACTTTAGTCATCCAAGGGGACCTAAACAACAATTATTATTGCTATCTAACAATAATGATCGAGTTTATTACTTTAGAGTTTAGTCATTCAAGCTATTCAAGGGGACCTAAACAACAATTATTCTCATGATAACGATAATTTATAAAAAAAAATTTGAATTTTTTCTCATTTAAACCCTTGAAGTATTGGACTTTTTCACTTGTGTTCAGCGTTTTTTTTAGGGGCACAAGTGAGAAAAATTAAACCCAATAATTTAGGGGCACAAGTGAAAAAGAAAAACAAAACACGAGACACAAGTGAGAAACCTCAATACTTCAGGGTATAAATGAGAAAAACCTTTTTTTTTTTTTTCTATTATGAGTTATGTGAGGGCTACATATATTAAATAAACTAGTATTTAGCGCGTGCCTTGCACGGGTGGAATTTGTATTTAACTTTACTTTTATCATTGAGATAAGTGATAGATATAATTCGAAGAAGAAGGAAAATTAAATAAAAAATGTTTTTGAATTAAAAATATTATTTTAAACTTTCTTCTTATATTATTAGTACAAGGTAAGAAATGTACGCAAATGTGTGCATAGTCTTCTAGAATTGTCAATTTTTTACGGAGTTTTTTTGTGTTTTTTAAGTAAATGATTCTATTTTATTTTTTGTTTAAATGAGATAAATAGGGTTTTTTTTATTTGTTTTTAAAACTAACATTTTTTGAGATAGAAGAAGTAATTTTTTTTATATATATTTTTATATTTTTATGTTATTTTTATTTTCATAAGATTTTTTCTATTTTTAGGTTTTTGGATAAGATGTATTTTTTTATATTTGTTTTAGATCTAGGAGTTATAAATTTGTTAGATATTTCCTTTTTTATTTACTGTTTTTATATTTAGTTATTTAATTTATCTTTTTAATTATTTTGGATAAGATATATTCTTTTATTTTCTAATTTAATATTTTAGTGATGTTATTAATTTGTTAAATATTTCCATTTTTATTTCAGTCTTTTTATATTTAGTCAATTAATTTATTGTTTTTAAATTTTTTGGATAAGATATATTCTTTTTATATTTTTTTAATGGTATCCTTAGGGGCAAAAAGGTCCATACAAAAGTTATTGACAAAATATGGGTGTTTGCTTTATATATAACATAGAGTGTATAGTGTATATTCAATTTGTGCAGAATTGAATTAAATATGCTACATTAAAGATATTAGATTTGAGCAAACTACAAAATCCCATGCGGACTATAATTAAGACAACATTATTAACTTTTGACGTTTGGTAAAATTATTATGTTGAAAATTTTATTAAAAATAAGAATATTATAAATTTGCATAATTGTTTCAAATTTTTTGATTTTATTTGTAAAATCATAGAAAAATTTTAATAATATTTTTTTAAAAATAACTTATCTTAGAATTTTCTTCCGCTTAAAAAAAATTATCTCCTTTAATCTAGATTATCTAGCTTAGTTATTTCGAATTAAAATATTTTTTCTGTATTTTGAAAAGTAATAGTAACAAAACAAATTTAAGTAAACTTAATAGTTTTTTTTTTGAAGGAAAAACGTAATAGAATTTAGAAGTTAATAGGTTAGAAGTCGCATTTAAAAAAATATTTAAAAATTAAGATGCATATGTCGATAAACAAAATACAATTAAGTGGTATTCTACAAATTACAAGTTATACAAATTTACAATACCATATTAGGCATAAAATTATATGAACGACATTATAAAATCAATGATAGTCAAGACAAACTAATGAACTAAAGCATCTAAACAACAAAATAAATTTTTTCATAACTATATTTATCACTGACATAATTAATAATTTTCATTGTGCACAACCCATAAATTTGTACAAAAAGAATCAACATTTACTTTTGAAATTAATATAAACGTAAAAATGTATTGATAAAAATCTTGATATATATTAAAAAAAAAGTGTTATATGTGAAAATTTTCATGAAAATAAACAAATAGATAAAACAATTATAGTAAAATAACAAAGGGAAAGAGAATAACTTAGTCGCTTAGTAAAATAGATTGATGAAGAATTTGCAGGGAAATAGTATTGATAAATGCGTTGTCAGATTTTTTATATAATTTAAGAAAAACTGAATTTTTAATTTTATTTTACTTTATTTATTTTTTTTTTATTTTAAAAAATAGAGAAATCAAATAGGTGACTTTTCATTGAATGTTCATATGTTAATTAAATACATTTACTATTTTTAAATATTTTTTATTGAAATTTTTTGAGGGCGTCAAGTGTACCGTTTTAAGTTAAAACCAGGTTTTAAATATGTTATTATATGTATATATAATATATATTATATATATATATATATATTATATATATATATATTATATATATATATATATATATATTATATATAGGAATAGGATCATGTGAAAACACAAACTTAGGTGAAAACTAAAACTTTTATCTTGACCGTAGGATTTCGAGATGAACGGTCACGATTTAATCTATGTATATACTTGTATTTCATTTGGGGTACATTGAAGGTTTAAAGGGGTACACGAGTATTGTTCATTCAATGTAGCTGAAAGTCTTGTGTACCCCTTTACTGCTTGTATGTACCTTTATTGCTTGTATGTACCCCTTAAAATGTAAAATGTATCCACTTATTTTGGTTTTCGAGTTTTCATAATAACATGTGGGTTTCACTGGATCTGGACTTCTCTTTCTATATATGCTAGTTTTTGTGGCACGCGTGCGTGCTATAGACCTCTGATAAGTTGTCATATTAAAATGTTTATATATGTACGTAATTAGTAGCAATATGATTAATCTCAAATTTTAATTATTTTCATAATAAATATGACTTGAGATAAAAAATATTCCATATATGTTTCAAATCAATTTGAAGTAATGTTTATTGAATTTAAGGTTTTCACTAATTAAGTAACATAATAATACAATTTTCCATTTTTTTAAATACATAATAAGCAAATTTTCAAATATAGTAAAAAGTACATATAAGAAAGGGTAGATTCGGCATTATAAATTCATATTGTTTAAAAATTCATTAAGGGGTATAAGGGTCTTTTGAATAGGGGGGGAACCATCTTCCTCCCTCCCTTTATAATATGAGATATATACACACACATAATATGTATGTATATATATATATAGATATAGAATATAGTTTCTATTAGTGGAAAATAATCTATCTATCTATTTATTCTATTATATATTATTATATTATTATATTATATTTAATAAAGTTAGTGTCCTTTAAAAATAATTATTTACTTTTAATGACCATATACATAATTAATCTTTAATTTCCTTCTATTACATATATATTGAGGTCTAAAATGGAATGAAATTGAAATTTAAAAGACAATATTTAATGAAAAAAAGACTTACTTTACATGTTAAAATACTATAAACCGTCAAAATGAAATGTATTCTTTAAAAAAATGAAACATGTATTCTTATTTAAAAAAAAAAAAAATTAAATGGGAACTATTAATTCAAAAGAAATTTTTTAACTAAGATTTTTATAATTTATAATTTATGGAAAAATTGTCATTACTACCACATTTAGGACTTTTTTTAGAAAAACTTAACATTCATTTTAATTAAAATAACTTTCGCCCCTTTTTTGGCAAAATATTAGAAATTCACCTACCCGTTAACGGTTTATATGGCTTAACACCGCGTTAACTCCAAGCCATGAAACACCAGAACCACATCCCTCACTGCTAGCACCTTCAGCCAACGCTGGCATCAACTTTTGACCCAGTTCCCCACCAACCAAACAAGCACCACCCTCACCAACCAGGCAGGCACCATTCCAGCCAGAATCACGCGCCAACACCTCTGCAGTTGGCGCATCCACCACATCTAGCTCTCCCACTGACTACCACACCTAGTAGCCCACCACCACACCTAACCGTTCAATACAAATCCAACACCCTTGCGAACTCACTCGCTTTTCCTCTCTCCCAACACACGCATCCACTACCTTCGACTCTCGCGCACGCCACCCTGCAGCCGCGACCGACAGACCAATCACACCCACAATCAGCGTAGCCGCAGCCGTAACCACAAGCTTCAAATGACCAAAAAAGACATTTCGAGGTGTTCGACAAGGGTAATTCAAGGTAAATTTTGTTTCGAAATTAAAACAAAATTTCAGCAACAGGTAAATTAGGGCTTTTTGTTGTTGTAGTTTTGAATTGCAAAAATCGTACAACTTAATGTAGTTTTTGTATGAATTCAAAGGCTTGATTGATATATATGAAAACCCTAATTCTTCATGAATTGTGCAAGAACTTCGCAGCTACTCGCGCAGGTTTGATTGCATATGGGAGGAAGAAAACTACGGTGGTGATGTGGTGGTGACGCAAAGAGAAGGGCTTCCATTTGTGGCTAGGTCGGGTGGCTGGGTGGGTTGGCGTTGGGTGGTGGGAAAGAGAAACGCGGGGGACTACGTGCCGCCGTGCGGGGTGGCTAGGTGCGGTGGCTGGGTGGTGCTGTGGGTTGATGGAGGGTGGTGGTTGTTTGGGTTGGTGGGAACTTTGGGTAAAGGTTGATGGTGCTGATGGGGTAGCAGTGAGGGAGTGGTGGTTGTGGTGGTTTCATGGTTGGAGTAACGGTATTAGCGTAAAACCGTTAACGGGTAGTGAATTCTAATAATTTTTGCACAAAGTGGGTAGTTATTTTTAATAAAATTAATGTGGTAGTTTTTTTCTAAAAAAGTCCCAAATGTGGGTAGTTATTGGCAATTTTTTCTAATTTTATTAATAATAAATATTTATAACCTAGTAGCTAAATATTGATTATTATTTAATAATCTCTAATTCCCTTTTTTTAATCAACCTAACCTAGCTCTCCCTTTCTCTCTCTCGTGGCATTTTCCCTTCCAAACCAAAAACCCTAAAAAACTTCAAAAAGGGGCTATCATGGATGAAATACTCCATGGTAAGCCTCAATTTTTCCTTTAATTTATATTTTTTCCGTCTTTTACTTTTATTATATAATTGTGAGTTCCCCTATTGTGGGATTTAGATTTAGGCCTAAGCATTACGCCCCTCACGAGTTTGGTACCTAGTTCGAAAGCAACCATTGCCGTCTTGTACAAGGTGAACATGAAGTTTTTTCGGCAACGATTTTTCCAAACATGATGCAACAGAGGCAATGAAATTCTTTCCCTTTCTGGGAATTAGGGTTCGTTTTCTCTTTGTTGTTGTCGGAAGATGTACTTTGTTGATGACAATTTGTGTGGCGTTGAGTCAGACATCAAATCAATTCGTACAATTTATTGAATCATATATAATTCAAATAAAAAACTATCAGATCGAGTCCGCAAGATCCCATTGTACAAGGCTGTAGAGGACAGCGATTCATGAGATGATGGTATTTCTCAATGTCAAATCTTACAAGCGATTATTGTTCTATTGAATTAGAATTATTACATAGACATATAGTCATACACGTGACGTGTCACTACAACATACCAATCCAATTATCCTTTTATTCTTCTCAAAGATAAACTGTCATATAGAAAGTTACAAATACTTCCTTAAGGTTGCCACTCGTGGTGGTTTCTAATTTTTTTTATTTTGTTTTGCTTGTGTTAATTATCTTCCTAGATTTAATCTACGGAGTTAGGTTTTTTAGGGTGTGTTTTATGGGTTTCATTGATTGCGAAAACCCGACCACTTCGATTCGATTATTGGGGATATTTAATAGACTCTGCAAGCATGATTATCCAAGGAATTTTACATCAGTTATTATGCCGAATTTGCGCGAACTCATAGAAAGTATTGCTTCGGATGAAGATTTCTTTAAGGCCTTTTTTTGTTCAAGAATATGAACAATCGTTTGATGTATTTCGTTCTTTAGATAGGTGTATTTGTATATGTCAATTAGTGTATGTGGAATGGGATTGTAAGTGTCGTTTGACTATTCCCCCCTCAGTATCATGAATTCATTATTGGAAGCAAATTAATGTGAGCCATTTGTGTGCATTATTGGAAGAATATATATGCTATGGCACCTTCAATTCCATCCATAACTGAACTGAACTTAATTAAACTGAACTATTTTGATCCATCCATAACTGAACAGAACTTCGACTAAACTAAATTGAACATCGTTCTAAATATAAATTAAAAGATAACAATGTTATATGACGAGTTGATAACACCAGATCAAATTAGCATCCCATAATGTAGTTTAGTATCTCTAAATATATTTGATGCAATTAAATATTATCATCTATATTTAAGATTTAACATTTCAATATGTTTTAAACATATGGGCTAGCATAGATTTATTGAAAATATATACTTGGTGTCCGTTGTTGTGCAACGCACACCATAGACTTCGGCCACCACCTAATAGAAGAAAATATCTTGAATGAGTGACTAAAGAAGTAGAAGACAAACTCTCTCTCTCTCTCTCTCTCTCTTTTTTTTTTTTTTTTTTTTTTTTTTTTTTTTNCTAGTTTTTTGTGCACGCGATGCGTGCTTAGACCTCTGAAAGTTGTCATATTAAAATGTTTATATATGTACGTAATTAGTAGCAATATGATTAATCTCAAATTTAATTATTTCATAATAAATATGACTTGAATAAAAAATAATTCCATATATGTTTCAAATCAATTTGAAGTAATGTTTATTGATTTAAGGTTTTCACTAATTAAGTAACATAATTAATACAATTTTCCATTTTTTAAATACATAATAAGCACTTTTCAAAATAWATAAAAAATACATAATAAGCAAAGGGTAGATTAGGCATATCAATTCATATTGTTTAAAAATTCATTAAGGGTATAAGGGTCTTTTAATAGGGGGGACACCATCTTCCTCCCCCCTTCCCTTATATAATAGAGATATATACACACACATAATATGTATGTATATATATATATAGATATAGATATAGATTTCTATTAGTGGAAATAATCTATCTATCTATATCTATCTATATATATATTATTATATTATTATATTATATATTAATAAAGTTAGTGTCCCCTTTAAAAATAATTATTTACTTTTAATGACCATATACATAAATAATCTTTAATTTCCTTCTTACTTACCATATATATTGAGGTCTAAAATGGAATGAAATTGAAATTTAAAGCAAATATTTAATGAAAAAAAGACTTACTTTACATGTTAAAAATACTATACACGTTCAAAATGAAACATGTATTCTTATAAAAAAATGAAACATGTATTCTTATTTAAAAAAAAAAAAAATTAAATGGACAATATTAATATCAAAAGAAATTTTTTAACTAAGATTTTTATATTTATAATTTTATGGAAAAATTGTCATTAACTACCCACATTTAGGACTTTTTTTAGAAAAAACTACCCACATTCCATTTTATTAAAAATAACTACCCACTTTTTGCAAAATCATTAGAATTCACTACCCGTTAACGGTTTTWYGCTAACACCGTTAACTCCAAGCCATGAAACCACCACGAACCACCACTCCCTCACTGCTACCACCCTTCAGCCACCATCAACCTTTGACCCAAGTTCCCCACCAACCCAAACAGCCACCACCCTCACCAACCCAGGCAGGCACCATCCCAGCCACCGCGAAATCACCCCAACACCCCTGCATTGGCGCACCACCACCACTCTAGCTCCTCCCACTGCACTAACCACCACCCTAGCTAGCCCACCCCACCCCAACCCTAACCCGTCCAATCAAATCCCAACCACCCTTGCGAACTCACTCGCTTTCCTCTCTCCCAACCACACGCACCACTACCACTCCGACTCCTCCCACTGCACCCACCCCTGCCACCGCGACCGACAGACCCAATCACACCCACAATCAGCCGTAGCCGCAACCGTACACACCAAGCTTCAAATGCAACCAACGACATTTCGAGGTGTTCGAACAAGGGTAATTCAAGGATAAATTTTGTTCGAAAATTAAACAAAATTTCAGCAAATAAATTTAGGGTTTGTTTTGTTGTAGTTTTGAATTGCAAAAATCGTACACTTAATTGTAGTTTTTGTATTGAATTCAAAGCGCTTGATTCGATATATATGAAAACCTAATTTCTTCATGAAATTGTGCAAACTTCGACGCTACTCGCACGGTTTGATTGCATTGGGAGGAAGAACTACGGTGGTGATGGTGGTGGTACGCAAGAAGAGAAGGGCTCCATTTGTGGCTAGGTCGCGGTGGCTGGGTGGGTTGGCGCTTGGGTGGTGGAAAGAGAAACGCGGGGGACTACGATGCGCCGATGCAGGGGTGGCTAGGTGCGGTGGCTGGGTGGTGCCTGCTGGGTTGATGAGGGTGGTGGTTGTTTGGGTTGGTGGGAACTTGGGTCAAAGGTTGATGGTGGCTGAATGGGGTAGCAGTGAGGGAGTGGTGGTTCGTGGTGGTTTCATGGTTGGAGTAACGGTATTAGCGTAAAACCGTTAACGGGTAGTGAATTCTAATAATTTTGCAAAAAGTGGGTAGTTATTTTTAATAAAATGAAATGTGGGTAGTTTTTTCTAAAAAAGTCCCAAATGTGGGTAGTTATTGGAATTTTTCTATTTTATTAATAATAAATATTTATAACCTAGTAGCTAAATATTGATTATTATTTATAATCTCTAATTCCTTTTTTTTAATCAACTCTAACCTAGCTCTCCCTTTCTTCTCTCTCGTGCATTTTCCCTTCCAAACCAAAAACCATAAAAACTTCAAAAAGGGGCTATCATGGATGAAATACTCCATGGTAAGCCTCAATTTTTCCTTTAATTTATATTTTTTTCCGTCTTTTACTTTTATTATATAATTGTGAGTTCCTATTGTGGGATTTAGATTTAGGCCTAAGCATTACGCCCCTCACGAGTTTGGTACCTAGTTCGAAAGCAACCATTGCCGTCTTGTACAAGGTGAACATAGAAGTTTTTTCGGCAACGATTTTTCCAAACATGATGACAGAGCAATGAAATTCTTTCCCTTTCTGGAATTAGGGTTCTTTTCTCTTTGTTGTTGTCGGAAGATGTACTTTGTTGATGACGAATTTGTGTGGCGTTGAAGTGACATCAAATCAATTCGTACAATTTATTGATCATATATATTCAAATAAAAACTATAGATGGTCCGCAAGATCCCATTGTACAAGCTGTAGAGGACAGCGATTCATGAGATGATGGTATTTCTCAATGTCAAATCTTACAAGCGATTAATTGTTCTATTGAATTAGAATTATTACATAGACATATAGTCATACACGTGACGTGTCACTACAGACATACCAATCCAATTATCCTTTTATTCTTCTCAAAGATACTGTCATATAGAAAGTTACAAATACTTCCTTAAGGTTGCCACTCGTGTGGTGTTTCTAATTTTTTTTTATTTTGTTTTGCTTGTGTTAATTATCTTCCTAGATTTAATCTACGGAGTTAGGTTTTTTAGGGTGTGTTTTATGGTTTCATTGATTGCGAAAACCCGACCACTTCGATTCGATTATTGGGATATTTAATAGACTCTGCAAGCGATGATTACCAAGGAATTTTATCATCAGTTATTAATGCCGATTTGCGCGAACTCTAGAATATTGCTTCGGATGAAGATTTTTTAGGCCTTTTTTTGTTCAAGAATATGAACAATCGTTTGATGTATTTCTGTTTTTTAGATAGGTGTATTTGTATATGTCAATTAGTGTATGTGGAAATGGGATTGAAGTGTCGTTTGACTATTCCCCCCTCAGTATCATGAATTCATTATTGGAAAGCAATTAATGTGAGCCATTTGTGTGCATTATTGGAAGAATTATATGCTATGGCACCTTCAATTACCATCATAACTGAACTGAACTTAATTAAATGAACTATTTTGATCCATCCATAACTGAACGAACTTCGACTAAACTAAATTGAACATCGTTCTAAATATAAATTAAAAAATACAATGTTATATGACGAGTTGATAACACCAGATCAAATTAGCATCCATAATGTAGTTTAGTATCTCTAAATATATTTGTGCAATTAAAATTTCTATCTATATTTAAGATTTAACATTTAATATGTTTTAAACATATGGGCTAGCATAGATTTATTGAAAATATATACTTGGTGTCCGTTGTTGTGCAACGCACACCACATAGACTTCGGCCACCACTAATAGAAGAAAATATCTTGAATGAGTGACTAAAGAAGTAGAAGACCAAACTCTCTCTCTCTCTCTTCTTTTTTTTTTTTTTTTTTTTTTGTTTTTTTTTTTTTTTTTTTTTTTTTTTACGAGAAAGTAGGAGACAAACTCGAGTATTATTAATTTGTTAGAAACAATTGTTGTTTAGTTCTTTCCAAATAAATAAATTTATTTACTTCGTAGAAAAAATTTAGGGTTTTTCTACACTGTATCCCACTGATTTTGCAAATTTTATAATATATCCGCGCGAATTTTTTCCTCTCTATTGTACCCTTAATTTTAACCTCTATTCCACATTATAACCTTAATGATTTTATTTAATATAACCAAGATTAAACTATAGTTAATTTAAATATTTTTTAAGAAAAAAAACTAAAAAAACACAACCACCCCATCCCCACCCACACAGCCGCCATCACCCCTACGCAGCTTCAACACCCCATCGCCCTCATCCACCACCACCCAGCCAGCCACCCATAGACCGCCATCCATCCACGCACCCCCTTGCAACCCCACGCAACCAACCAGCCCTTCGCAACCCCCACACACCCATCCAACCTCGCAACCCCCTTGCACCACCTTCGAACCCAAATCAAACCACCATCGAACCCCAACAAAACTCCCTTCGAATCCCAATCAAACCACAATTCGCAACACCAGGCCATCATACCCCAATCAAACCCCAATTCGCAACACCATCATACCCCAATCAAATCTCAATCAAACCCCAATTTGGTTGGCGAGTTGTTTGCGAGGAAATAGGAGTGGTTAGCGAGTTGGGGGACGGGGGTAGTTCGCGAGTAAGGGGTGGTTCGCAATTTGAGGGTGGTTCGCGAATTGTGGGTCGAATTGGAGGTCGTTGGTTCGTGGGAGGAATGGTGGTGGTGTGGTGGGAAGAATGGTGGTCTGGGTGGTGGTAAGGTTGAATGATGGTGACGATGGCCGATGATTATGGATGGTGGTGGTGGGAGGAGTGGGGGGTGAGTAGTTTTTTTTGTTTGTTTTTTTTTAAAAAAAATTAAACTTAACTTTGTATGGTTAAATTTAACCATAAAGGTTATAATGTGGAGGAGTTGTAAAATTTAGGGGTACAATATAGAGGAAAAAATTCGCGGAGATATATTGTAGAATTTGTAAATTCACAGGGATACAATGTAAAAAATCCCTAAAATTTATAAAAATTATTAATTTACTGTAGTTCCTTTATAAAAATTGTTGTTTAGTTCCTTTAAAAAAAGGAAAAATTAATGATTGTTTAATTTAGTGGTGATTCATAAGTGTTGTCCGTTTAACCTTTTTATAGCTTTTACTCGCTCCATTTTAGTTTGTAAGTTACATTTGGAATTTTAGGCGCTTATTAAGGACTTAAGGTAAATAGGCATAAGTCAAAGTTCAAAATAAACTTTTGGTTTGGATCTCAAATGGAAAAGTTTAAATCAAAGTTGGTTAAAGTACAAAAATATCGAGCCCTAAACAACCTACATGTGAATATATGTGTTGTCTCACATTGAAATGAATGAGAAAGTATTGCAATGATAGATCCTACATTGAAAGAATTTTGGAGTTGCTACCACATTATAAGGTTAAGGGGCTACTCATTTCATTACCATATGGTTAAACGTGGAACCTCCTTACTCTTGTAAAGTGGACTTGCATAGTTGCATTTTCTTGTGGGAATTGGCAGGCACAACTCAAACTTGTTTGACAAAAGATATACTTAGTAATAAATAAAGTTACATATAGGGGTGTTTTTATGAGCCGAGTCTGCTCGAGCTCGGCTCAAAGATCTCACAAGTCGAGTTGGGCCTCATCTATGCTCGGCACGAAAGCTCGCGAGCAGACTCTAAATATTATTTTATCTTTTTATTTAATTAGTTTAATAAATATAAAATAAGTATTGTTGGAACCCATTGAGCCACCAGGCCCAATAGCCACCAGGGCCCATGTCAACTAAGTCCAATAAGCCCAATTCGTGCTAAGCTGGTCCAATAGGCCCAGTCAAAGGGAGAATACCGTGGGCTAAAAGGAGTCAAAGCCACCAACCCACTAATCATAAGTTGGATACATGCATGACACCTACCCTGGTATCTCAGTACGCCACTTGTCACATTTGAGGAAGCCTTGACCATGCAAGTCACGGGTATAAAAGCAGGCT
>SNQN01000028.1:303928-308476 GCA_008642245.1 Bassia scoparia | reverse complement strand
CGTTGGGGTAGGGTATATAGAAATTTGTGGAAAGATATTGGAGGACCATAAATTGCTAGTGCAACTCATGAGTCTGTTGGCAGCGGACAGCCTTGCCCTTTGTGATCAATGATGACTTCATGGATAATTGCCGAGGTTTGGTCCCTGAAGCACATCATGCCTTGGATTTAAGGCGGGCTTGTTGTCATTAATGAAATCCCTGGTTAATATTTATTGCCAGGAAACCAGTTACAGCAATGCATGGAGCTATAAAGCAAAATTAAATGCACAGGTCTTGGCCTTTGTCTGTCTGTGGGGGTGAGAAGGGGGTTTCTGAGTGTGAGTGGAGAATGCTCATTTGTGGAGGAGGTTAAAATGTCTTCTGTTATTCTTTTCAACCAATCATTTAAGATGTGGACATATCTGTATTTGGTGTGACCGTCTAGTGGAGCGTTTTATTGTTTTCTATGGTTCATCCGAGGAAGCAGAAGCCTCAAACTTGCCAGACTCTTAGGATTTGTTAGTGGTGAATATTCTTTATCGGGCTAGTAGGAGGGACCTGGGAACATGATGCTGTGGGACGAATAAGAATGGAAGGGTTGCAGTGTCGTTTATGCCTTGCTTCCTTATATCGTGGTCTTGGATAGTTGTGGTTGACTAAAATAATTTGTATCTGGCCTATCATTTTACTTGGCTCAACTAATCAGTAGGTGGAAAGAAAAAACTTGCCAGAAAGACTTTGATCGCTATATAGCCTCTCAATAATCAACAATGATGCGATATATGAAGGTCTTTTGTGTCACATGTTAGGAGAAGACCATTCAGTATATTTGCCTTTACTATTGCATATTCAGGGGTTAATTATATGCCAAAAAGAGACAAGATGGGAAGGTTTATTCGCTAATCGAGAGCTGTGCTAGAAGGCGATGCATGCATGATGTATAAGGAGGCATGGAAAGTGGCTTCAACTTTTTATGGCGAATCTTCTAAACTCCTATAGCTATCTGCTGGAGTAAAGAAACTTGGAACTTTTAACAAGCATTAGGCCTCGCGCCAACAAATGAAAGTGCCATTAATGAACAGAGAGCAACAGAAGGAGTCATTATCAATTGACGGTGGATAATCAGCGTGGCGAGTTAGAGGAAAGTGAAAGACGTTGTACTGGAAACAGGCAGCGATAGATATGGCTCGCAATTTATAAAAATATCAATTACTGATCCATCATCTAAAGTACGCAAGAAACGAGTTAACGAACGTATTGAAATATTTGAGCTTGATGTGTTTGAGCAAGCATCACAATTATGGAAAGATTTGTACAACTTTACTGATTCATTTGCAAATCTATGTGACAGTTGAATGGAGCAGTGGCTAACACAATTTGGCCAATATTTCAGAAGAAATGGACAACTAACTCTACCCTATACAACTGAGGGGAATGTCACAAAGCCCTGGACTAAAGCCTAAAGGTATATGTTGCTCTTTCTATCAAAGTCTGTCGGCAATTGGTTCGCCGTATGTTTGTGCTAAAGTCCTTATTATTTTGAATGCATTGATGATGATTGGCTTGTAATCAGACTTATATTCTTTAATTCCAAAAAGAAAGTGTGTGAGTCTCCCTATTATTAACAGGCCATTAGTTTGTGTAAATGATCCATGTTACGGGTTGGATTCGAAGTGCTTAAACCGTTTGAAACTTGTTTGCGGTAGAAATCGTCATGAAGTCTAAATCATTAGTCTCCAAAGAACGGCTTATGACTGATATATTTTATGACTACGAATGTTTCCAATACTTGAGAAAGACGGAAGAAGTTAAGAACAGTTTTCTTGGCCTGTAAGTTCGGTATGAGCAAAGCGCATGATATAGAGGGAGTGAAAATTTTTTGGAAAAATGGTTAAAGTGGGTTTTCCTTCATGGTAATTTTTATAAATAACGACAATAATGAGAATGTGTGTAACTTAACCTCCTTTTCCATCCTATATGAATGAGGATCAGCACAAGGGCCTTTAAGAGAAAGATATACGATAGGGCCCTCCGAAGTTCTTTATCACTTTCCGTTTTTTTTTTGCGAAGAAATGAGTCCGAGCAATAACTACCTACAAAAAATTTGACTGAAATTATATAACAAAGGAACGGAAAGTGCGCAAACAACGAATGCAGACAAATCGGTTAACACTAAAGTTACAATAGCATAACTTTCATGAATCACCCACTATTGGTAAAAGTAATAATTAATTTAACTTTAGTATTCTTTTCAATTAACTTATCAGTATTTGGGATATCATTTATCTTAGAATGTAGTAATTCTACCAAAACTCCATCTTTATAAAAACAAGCATATAGTCTGGGGTATTTTTCACTCATTTATTATTCACTGAAACAGTTATCAATATTTCATATGCTTCTATACTACAACTCAGATCCTTCATTAGTATCCGCCTTGTTTGATATAACAATCATTGCTAAATAATATTTTCATCTCTCTAGTGGTCTTGCCCCACCTTCTCTACCCGTTTTCGAATGGCGCTCGAAATGGTTTTTATTTTCTCACTATGTAGTTAATCAAGCTTGCTATGCGGTTCTGTAGACATCCCAGTGTGTTTGTCCTTACTGTTAATTTGCGGCTCAACCCTTGATTGTTTTTACTTTCCATCTTGCATATGATTCCTTTAATAACTCGCATTTTATGTAAATCGATGTGTTGCTATAGTTTATTTCATCCCACCTTATCAAATTTTCGATGTTTTTCGTTGTAAGTTTTATCGATTTATGTGTTCATTGTGTACATGGAAAGGATTATGTGATATTAAATTGTCGTTCATTTCATTATATATTTCGTCTCGATTTTAAAATTGCTTTTTCGATTGTTTTGTTGATTTCGGTGATCTTAAATTGTGTTCATTTCATAATCTGTTTTTCTCTTTGTTCGGAAATTTTCTCTTGTTCTACTCTTCATGGAAGGAGATTTAGGTGATCTTAAATTGTTGTTCATTTTTCATTTTATATCTTCTCCATTTTCAAAATTTTTTCAATTGTTTTGTTGATTTATCAAATCTTCATAATATTTGTTTTTCTTTATTTTTTTTTTAAAAATTTCAAATGTTTTCACTTTGTGTCTTAGTTGTGGTTTCAGATTGATGTAGTCATGTAAATGTTGTTTTTTCATCTTTCAATTTTTTCAATATTTTACTACTATATAAAGTGTTCTATCCTCTATTTTTGTTAGTGACGTGATCCTTCCTACCGACAGGAGTGCATACATGACCGATAATGAAGATGATGATGTTGAAGTAACACCCGCTCAGTCTCGCATTTCCGATTCCCCTGCTGCTGTCGGTTCTCCTCCCGGTGGTGTTTGCAGCAAGTGTGAAGTGAGAAAATTGGTTCTTTTTTTGTTTTTATTTTCAAATAAAAAAATCTAAATAAATTTTATAATATTTTTTTAATTTAGAGTATCAAGTTGACATAATCTAAAATCTTCATAATATCTTGTTTTCTTTTTTTTTTTAAAAAAAATCAATTTCAAGTGTTTTCACTGCTGTGTTTTAGTTGTGGTTTCAGATTGATGTAGTCATTTAGATGTTTGTTTTTTTATCATTCAATTTTTTCAATTATTTTACTACTGTATTAAAGTTTTCTATCCTCTATTTTTGTTTAGGTGAGCCGATCCTTCTGCCGACAGGAGTGCATGCCACGACCGATAATGAAGATGAAAACGTTAAAGTACACCCGCTCAGTCTCGCATTCCGATTCCCCTACTACTGTTGGTTCTCCTCGCGTTGTGTGTCGCAAGTGTGAAGTGAGAAAAATTTGTTCTATTATTGTTTTATTTTTCAAATAAAAAAATTAAATAAATTTAACAAATTTTCTCACTTCATACTTGCTGCAACACCAACCTGTGGAGAACCATCAGCAGCAGGGGAATCGGAAATGCGAGACTGATCGAAAGTTACTTCAACGTCATCATCTTCATTATCGATCGTGATGCACTCATGCCAGCAGGAAGGATCGGCTCACCTAACAAAAATAGAAGGATAGAACACTTTAATACAGTAGTAAAAAAATTGAAAAAATTGAAAGATGAAAAAACAAACATCTACATGACTACATCAATCCGAAACCACAACTAAGACACAGCAGTGAAAACACTTGAAATTGTTTTTTTAAAAAAAAGAAAGAAAAACAGAGATTATGAATATTTGGATAAATCAACAAAACAATCGAAAAAACAATCTTAAAATGGAGAAGAAATATAAAATGAAAAATGAACAACAATTTAAAATCACCTAAATCTCCTTCCATGAAGAGTAAAACAAGAGAAAATTTCTGATCAAAGATAAAAACAGAGATTATGAAAATGAACAACAATTTAAGATCACCTAAATCAACAAAACAATCGAAAAAAAATTTGAAAATGGAGAAGAAATATATAATGAAAAATGAACAACAATTTAATATCACCTAAATCTCCTTCCATGTACACAATGAACACATAAATTACCATAAACTTACAACAGAAACATCGAAAATTTGATAAGGTGTGATGAAAAAATACAGCAACACACAAAAAA
>SNQN01000028.1:281428-298928 GCA_008642245.1 Bassia scoparia | reverse complement strand
CGGTTCAAGCCCTTGCTGATAAAAACACTGTTGCAATTGTAATGATCAACCCGGGAAATCCATGTGGTAATGTGTATTCTTACCAGCATCTGTTACAGGTTAGTCCTGCCATCAAATGTCTATGTATGAGACTAGTGTGAAATTAGTTCTTAGGAGAAGTGTTTTCAGATTTATATATTGTACTTTTTCATTCAGATTGCAGAAACAGCAAAGAAGCTTGGAATAATGATAATTGCTGATGAAGTTTATGGACACCTTGCTTTTGGGAAAAACCCATTTGTGCCGATGGGAACATTTGGATCAATTGCTCCTGTTTTGACCCTTGGATCCTTGTCAAAGCGATGGTTAGTCCCTGGTTGGCGACTTGGATGGCTTGCTGTAACAGATCCCACAGCCATCTTCAAGCAGCCGAAGGTTAGTAGCACATACATATATCTATCACATTCAAAGTACTAATAATTAAACCGTACATCTTCATTCCTCAAATATTCCTAATAGTTACAACGTTGAAATATTTCTGCTGAAGTGCAATAGTTTCAAGTTAGGTTCAAGTCAGATTGTCACGTYGGATCAACTTCTTTCGGTTCTAGGTTGATACACAGTAAAGAGTAGTTTAGGATGAGGCATGCAATTTTATAGTTGGCCTATATGTTGAAAGGATAGGTGAAGTTTAAATGTTTAATACTATTCGTTTGTCCCTGCATCATTCTCAGGTCATGGAGCGCTTGAAGAAGTTTTTTGACATATATGGAGGACCACCGACGTTTATTCAGGTTTCTTGCTGTTATGCTTAAACATATACTCGTATCATTTTTTAAACTTCTCAATATCTGTTTACAACTACTAAATAATAGTTGGTGTCTTCTTTAGGCAGCAGTGCCAAAAATTCTAGAGCAAACGGATGATGCCTTCTTCGAGAAAAATATTAACCTTCTAAAGCAAACATCAGAATTGTGTTTCGAAGGTATAAACAAGATCCCCTGCCTCAGTTGTCCTCAAAAGCCAGAGGGCTCCATGGCTGCAATGGTAAGAAATCAGCTATATATCTTTCATCCTAACTTGAAAGCAATACAAATATTCACCTGTTTATTTAGCTATCAGCTGATCATCAACTTTAGGCCCTGTTCTCGTCAACTTATTTCAATAAGTTTCAGTAAAAATAAGTTCAATCCTTAAAAATTTTGTTAAGGGTTCAGTAAAAATAAGTTCAGTTGAGTACTAATAAGTTCAGTTTAGTAAAAATAAGTTTAGTTCAATAGAATTAATTTCAGTTCACAAAATTCAGTTGACGAGAACAAAGCCTTAGTTGGTAAAATAGTATCTAAAATTGGGAATGAATGTCATCTGCATTATTATTCTATTTTGGCTTTAAAAGATAGAAATAAGACTTGAGATTAGATGATCCATTTCTTACCTCTGTTTTTACAATGTCACATATTCAGGTGAAACTGAATCTTCCACTGTTGAAAGATATCAGCGATGATATCGACTTTTGTTTTAAATTGGCGAAAGAAGAATCCATCGTCATTCTTCCAGGTAACATTATAAATAATGTTTCTCATTATTGGCACTTGTTTTTTTCTTTCCCTTGGACTTCCATATTTGCATCTTTATTCCAGCCCCAGAATACATGTAAAAACATTTTGAAAAAGAGGAATTATCTATTATTACTGGCATAGCACAATTCATGTAATCATGTCCCCCTCTAATAGTACTTGATCAAACAATTAAAAGCTGTGTTTATACATACATAAAGACTACTTGGTTAAACAATGATGAAGTGCTGATAGAACCTAGTTTGGATTGATTTTGCAGSAATTGCTGTGGGAATGAAAGATTGGCTTCGGATCACGTTTGCTGTTGAGCCTGCTGCTCTTGAAGAAGGAATACGAAGGATCAATTCTTTCTGTCACAGACATGCTTATCAACCGGATCTAATTACATAAACTTATCTTCCCCAACTCGGTGTCGTATATATGTTTGTTATAAATTGTGAATGCAATACATAAAGTTAAAGAAGTTTAAATGTAGCTGTTTTTTCCTTTTAGCATATGGCAATTTGCATGTAAATGAGGTCTCGAAAGAGTGGCCTTCAAGATTTAKAATTGAAGCTCACATGTATCGCAACCTTTTGTAGTTCATAATATTCAAAGAAAAATACACTATATTACAGCATTCTATTTGTAATTTATTAGCACCAAAAAAAATTCTATTTGTAATTTATGCTCCTTCTCTATATTAGACTTGAATCATACACAATCTTTCGTACATTAATAGTTTAATTATTTCCAACTAAAACTTCTTACCAATTCGAATTTCTTACTAGATATCGAGTGTTTCCAACTACAGGCTATTTGTCTAACGGTTAGTTATCTAAATTTTACTTTGACAAGATGATATCGTTATGAGTCTTATGACTTCACTTTCACAATCTCTCTATTTCTTTGCCAAAAAAAAAAAAGAATGTAAGATGTTAAGTGCTTCTTAGTAAGAAAATATATCTGAACTTATGAACAGAAAATTATTTCAAAAACAAAAAGAATCATCTATTAATTAGCTCATGAAATGGAAAATTACACCTTGACAAATTAATGGAAGTTAAAAATAAAAAAAAAAATAAAAAAAAATAAACAGCATCTCAACAAGGAATTTTGTCAATAAACCATCTAAATACATTGATAGGAAGCTTTATAAAGTCCATTGCTGTATTTGCAAGATCTGCACAGCAGGTGAGACATGGGCACACATAACTCAATAATGACCTGTTCCAATTGAAAAAAAAATTAAAATATCAATCACTGAATCAATATAAAATATGATTTCATAAATAGCTAAGAATAAATGACAAGATACATGTAGTCATGTAGAAAAAATCATTGGTGTTGGTAGCTGTGCACCGGTCCAAAACCAGACCAGACAGACGACACACTTTGTAAAGGTCTCAACCAGTTTATGAACACCCCTAGGTGAGATGGACTCACACAGTATCGAAGATAGAACAGTGAGATAACAATTAAAAAACACAAATTGATAAGGTGAAGTTGAAATCTGAACATACCCAAGAATCCAAACTATGCAGCCAGCAAGAGAAAGAAGGAAAGCAGAGATGGCAAATGGGAATCCAAGCAAGGATGCTATGGGTCGGCAACCTCGCCTCCTCTCTTCTTTCTCTTCTTTGCAGTGATGATCTTGTTGATGATGAGGTTGCTGATGCTGAGCTTCTAATTCTGCCATAGTTCCTTTCATGTCTAAGACAAATAATTTTGTAATACTATAGTAAGTTTTAAATAGCAGGAGTTTGCTTTGCCAATAATTCAATGATTTAAGTAGTAGGATCTAACTTTAAATTTTCCAGGGAAACAGGGTGGAAAAGGTAATGCTTGACAGTGATGACGATGATGAAAAGGAGAGGGAGAATCAAGTGGGAAATCTTTGACTTTGTTTACTTGAATAAAAATAAACTAATGTAACGGTAAATTAACAACAGTTGATATTATTAACTACTGTTAAATGCTAATTATGCTGCTTTGCKTACAATAGCTCAATCATGGTAAGTGATTTTCACCACATGATCTTCGATTCATCATATTCCTTCACACAGTGTGACGTAATTCTTTGTTAAAACCAAATCCAATCGAATGGACTTACTTCCTTTCTTGCATCCTTTTGAAAACAGAGGAATCAGTAAAAGTTACTAAATTCACTTAATTCCTTACTGTTGAGAAATTAAATTTACATTCAGATTGTCAGAAGTGAACAATAGATAACTAGGGGATATAGATAATAAGCATATTTTCATCATTAACATCATATGTTTTTACAATCCCTACCCGACAAAAAGCCCAAGCATTGACCAGAACATCAGAATCTACACATCACATTCTGAATTTCAGGCCTTGATTGTGGCTTTAGAAAAACCTGTATACCAATCACCAATAACCAATCCTCTTACTAATACTATTCATTCAATAACGAGCCCTTAATAACCAGTAAGTTAGCCTAGCCTCAAAAACTTCTTCACACCGGGGAATATCTACTTCTTGAAAACCACAGTCGTTCATCCTTCCTCATGAACGTTGACAAGCTCAT
The DNA here is from genome assembly GCA_008642245.1 of Bassia scoparia. Lineage (NCBI taxonomy): Eukaryota > Viridiplantae > Streptophyta > Magnoliopsida > Caryophyllales > Amaranthaceae > Bassia > Bassia scoparia. Next base: position 294,839 of record SNQN01000028.1, on the reverse strand, counting down.
ACTCAACCAAGGAGAGATTGTTTTCCTCATTCACAGTGAAACTAGCAGGTTCAGCAACCTCAATACGCCCCCATTTGTCAACTGCAAGCCTCATTGTTCCCTTGAACATGTCAATCTTAGCATTTCGGACATTAATAGTTGTATTCGGCTTCATGATGTCAACTGGCAGCAAGAAAGATAAAGAAACACGTAAGGAAGTGAACAGTAAAATCAAATTTCAGAATATTTGAATTCTCAACCATTGGTAACAAATGCATACAAATGAGAGTGGGGAGCCTAAAAAAAGGGACAACTAATGATTCATAAGGTTCCACATCCTTTACTATATCACCCTCGATAATATATCTTTCAAAAATGAACAAGAGAACAAGAGAAACAAATGCACTAATTTCAAAGCAAGGATAAATACTGACACAGCTGTACAGCAGAAACAAGAAAATGACTTATGCTGGATCTAAACTGCAATCTAAGAGATCAAAGAGGTCTCTGCACTATAACATGAGAAATCCAGGAGAAGGAAATCCTGATATTATAGCTGAGTTTCATAACAAGCCAGAGTCTGTCATACTTTCTACTTAGATCCATGCTTAATGCAACTTTGAGAAAACAAGAGCCCATTGTTCGAAGTTGCCAATAAAAATAAAAATTAAAAAACCATATCCATCCATAAAACTACTCGAGGATATCTAACAAAATTTTCAGTATCACTCTTTAGTGCTTCATAGTCCCATCCCGTACAATGCAACTCAAAGCCAAAGCACCTCATTTCATAGTCCTAATATATTATAACAACATCAACACCAATCCTTCAACCTTGTTATAACTTAGGAGATAAGGAGAGAGAGGGAGAAAAAGGGGTGGGGCAGGTCTTATATTGCCAAAATTAGAAATCTCAAGCCTTCAGAGTAACATTTGATGATTTGACACCCAGGAAAAAAAAAAANAAAAAAAAAAAGGCATCCAAGAGAAAAATAATACACTTACCATAGATAATAGCTTCATATCCTAGGGATAAAGAACCATCATAAACATCTAATAAGTTGTTGTTTCATAAACTACTCAATTAATGTTGTCAACTTGTCATTGACAATCAATTTCAGCATGCATTTTACTTTTTCACCAAATGCTTCAATAAAATTATATAGTATGAGACAATAAAAAGCCCAAAGGGTCTGAAAAGCATGTCACTAAAGAAGAATTTACACATCAAAGAGGTAATGATGATGCATGTCTTGAATAATGTCTTCGAATACATAGTTGCCACAAGCACATTGCAACATTGTAAACATCCATACGACCATAACTACTAATGCACCAAAAGACTTCATCAACACAAACTCATTGCAAATTATAAAAATAAAAAATAAAAATAAAAAAGTAGATAATTTTACTCCTCTGTCACACACTAGTTGCAACAAATGGACTAGGGGGGATTCCTAGAGAAAATTTGTTAATGATGGATAAAGGTGTAATTTGTTAAAAGTAGGAGAGAGAAATAGCATGTGATTAGGAGAACAAGGAGGGAAAGAGAGGAAAAGAACAAAAAAAAAGTAGAAAAAGTGAAGGAGACCACAAGTAAATTAATGGAAAAAAATTTACCATAAAAAGGAAGTAGAGAAATTGTTGCAAATAAATGTAACAACCCAAAATGGAAATTGTTGAAAGTAATGTGTAACAAAGGGAGTACAAGAAAAGTCATGTATACTCATCACTAAACATTAATATAGTATTAAGAACTATGACTCGAACATTAAGTGTTAGATAAGCAAAAACAATGTGGAATCAACAACTCTAGTACTTGCTCCTTATAAAGGCAAGCTAAGAAAATGTAGGTAGTTAGAGTCTTCGAGACTTAGAAAAGATTAAAAAAAAAGAGGATGAAATGATAGTGGAGAAAACAAAGTAAATGTCGGTAAGAAAAGTAAGGGAAAATTTATAACCCTCATTATGCGGGTAATTCGGTAATACTCCCTCCGTTTTTTTTTAGTTGTTCCAGTTTCTATTTTGGGATGTTTTTAAATAGTTGTTCCAAACCAATCTAAAAATAACTTTTTCACATTTTACCTACTTTATTTACTCTAACATTAATGACTTACCCCTTTTTAAAGTCAACTTTCATTACTTTACCCAATCTTTTCACCCAAAATTACTATTTCCCATAAAATTTCATTCACACATTTACTCTTTTACCTAACTTATTCAACTTTTTACCCAACTATTTTATTCAACTCAATCGACTCTTAAAAACCGTTCCATAATGGTATGGAACATCTAAAAAAAACGGAGGGAGTAGTTAGTTAGTTAAACAAAACCAATTACCCCCACCCTAAGTAATTATTACCCTCAATTTGGGGGTGTCCATCTCATTCCCTCTCTCACTTCTCAGTTTTCATCACAACAAGACTTCCTCATTTCCTTGCAAACCCCCTTAGCTCATCTTTATTTTCCTTTGCTTGCCTTATAATAGTTCCCAAATMCATTAAAGAATGACAATCCACCCATTAAAGATCAAAGAGATAACTTCGTATTGGACAAAGCTGACATGCTAAAAATTACGCTCAAATAAGAATTGAAAAATCTCATCTCATTAATCTCAAATCTCTAAGTCATACCCCAAACACATCAATTTCATCTCAAGTCTCAAACACCAACTACATTACCACTTGCACACGGGAAACTAAATGAGGGATAAAAGTGTCCATCGTAATTCTTTTCTTAATTTCCCAAAGGAAAACATATCCAATTGAAATAACCAAATAGGATATATCAACATAATCATCAACAGATAAGTTGAATGATTTAGTCATATAGCAGTTTAAGAACCTGGGTACCCCAGCACACACATTGCGCAATCAAACTGCAGACTTATTAAATTAACACTCCAATCATTTTGCAACATATTGAGACCCGGAGAAAGGCCAAGTATTTCATCCATTTAAAAAATCATTTTGCTAAGCAACATTATTAGATCATGGGGGCCAAAATGTGGAGACACTAAATAGTTCACCCAAATCAACTAATTAAAAAGCAGGTTCTTGTCAGCGCAATGAGCTCAGGCGTGGAGACAAAAACATTAAACACGGATTAAACAATTCTATCTAGAACTACATTAGTCAAAAATTATAATAATTTTCTTAGAATACTTAATGTATACCGCACAAAAAAGTCCACATACATGAACCATTGTATCAAATCAATAGTTCCACGAATCACATTCCTACTTCAATTTCTAAATAGCATCTGTAATACATTAAACTAAAGTAAACCCTAAAATACTAGGAAAATCTACAATTATAAAATAATTTGAGACAAACATTGACGGTCAATGTGATCCCTTAAAACCACAAGCGTATTCAAAGTATATAAATTATAATCCTTTAAACCCTAAAATTACTGACACTATCCACAAAATTATGCGATCGCTCAAAATTAAAATGAGATAGTACAAACAAATTACATTGATATGATATCTAAACATAAAACATAATATCAACAAAAAAGATGACTTCAGAAATAGATTCCCACAAAACTAAAAATCAAAAACCCTCAAATCAAAACAAGAAATGATCAATAATATCTCGAAAATGCGAAAGTCTCATATGAATTAAAAGGGTAAATGAAAAGGAACCCCAAAAATAATACCTTGATCATTGCGAGCAGTGAAGATAATAGTGCCAGTTTCATCACCAACAACACACTCAGAAATTCTTGTGTTACGAAGATTCTGAGAAACAGACCTTCCTTTCTTCAAAACAGGGGTGGAAGAGAGGACTTTGACGGTGAGAGTATGGCCGCTTGTACCAGGTTGCAGTTGATTGACCTTGATGAAAGTGGGTTTTCGCAACGGTGGTTTGTTCTGTTGGGTTTGTCGATTAGAGTGTTGATTCTGGTTTGAGGGAGAGGAGGAAGAAGAAGAGGTGTTGTTTGAYGACATTGTTGCGATAAAACCCTAACCCTAGAATTTGGGGAATTCGAAGAATTGGGGAATGAGTGCTCTGGTTTTGAAGTTTCTGAGGAAATGGGTGTGTGCTGCCTTGGGGAAAGGGTGTGGTGGGGAAATGAATCGACGATACGCGGAGAATTTAATTTTCGTGGAGTACTTGGCACGCTTGTAAAAATTGACGCATCACAAAACTTCCATTTGAATTTATGACCTTACTTTTATTAATTTTCAAATAAAAAAAGTTCAGATTARAAAAAAAAATTWAAWTWAAAAAAWWAWWARKTYMRAWWAWWAAAAAAWWARKTKRAAAAAAAATTTTATTACTTTACCCTCTCACAAAAAAATTACAGAAAAAATAAGTTCAGAATTCTAAAAGTTACCCTTTTTTTCATCTTTTGGTTGCTAGGGTTCCTCACGAAACCTAGAGTTTGACCTAGTAGAGTTTCATCAATTTCCCTTCTTCGATTCAAGAAGTTAAGGTCCCTTTTGTTTCTGATTTGCGTTGAATTCCTTTCCCGCGCTTTCTTGACTGTGGTAAATCTTTTAAATTCAATTATTCCAATGGATAATCTAGAGGAGGAATTGAACGAGTTGTCAATGACAGAGGAGGAAGACGAACCTATCGAAATTCAAGAGGGAGATCAGAGGATGAAGAGGTGGTTTCCAAGCAATTACGATTATGTTTGGCTGGTAACATTCTCACGCAAAATCCATTCAGTACGGTAGCAATGCAAACGGCTTTGAAGGTAGCTTGGAGGTTTGGCAAGGATATGCGGATGGTGGTAAGGGAAATTGATTAGAATGTGTTTATTTTTCAATTTTTTCAATGTTGGACAAACTTAAGGTATTAGATGGAGGACCGTGGTCCTTTCGAGGAGCACCCTTGCTATTGAAATCCATTGATGAAGGTGCTCAACCTTCTGAAATGATCTTTAATCAAGTTAGATTCACRGTTCGGGCGTGGGACGTACCCTTAAACAAACGAACGCTATCAGTAGTTAAATCTTTGGCCGCAAGTATGGGTGAAGTTGTTGAATAGGACGACTCGGATCCGGTTGGATGGAGTAAGTACTTGAGATTTAGGGTTGATATTGACATTAAACCCTTGAAAAGATGGACAAAAATCGCTTTAACAGGAGGAACTAAGGTAATTAAATTCACATATGAACGCCTAATGGATTTTTGTCATGTGTGTGGGCTTCTTGTACWCTCGTTYCAGCAATGTTCTAAATACAACGAAAACACTCCCATGAATAAGTTCCCTTTATGGACCATGGATTAAAGCTTCGCCAACTAAGAGACGGTTTAGGGAAGGAAGAGCTGAAAAGGAGTGTACACACGCAAAAGTGACTCCCCAAATTGAATAGCCGGTGACGAAAAGTACGACATTTCAAAATAGATTTGCTTCCGAAAGTTGTGACGAAATCCATAAATCAAACACATTTGCATGAGTTGAATTAAAGTTGAGTTCGAAATCATACACCGATGGCCCAATAATAGGCGGAAAATATTTATTTTAATTATTTTCTATTTTTAGGTCATTTTTCTTAGCAAAACGATTTTTTAGAATTATTTATAAAGGTCATTTCTAAGGATTTTTTTTTTCATTCTCATCTTATTCTTCTCATTTTTTTGAGTTCGCTAGTATTTTTAAATAATTTTTCTGATTTTTCTATGATTTTGCAAAAATGAATTTTCGAATAAAAGTTTAGATCCAAAAGATATAGATGCAAAAATTCTCAAAGATATTAGACGAAAGATAGATACAATTAGTCTTTGCTATCTTATCCTTCGTATACGCCTATAAAGACATGCTCTCGGTGCTTATTTGAACATCAACAAAAAATCTGTTTCGATYAACAAAATCAACGAAAACCAGTATTCAATCAACAAAAATCTCTCAAGAGTCTCTTTCAAATTCAATCCACAAAACACAAACCACTCACAAAATCAATATCCACTCGAATTCGTCGCAGCTTTCGGAGTCGTATCTTTGCGGATTTAGCTACAAATTCTGAGGCTATTCAATCTAATTCTCTCTCTTCTTTTATTATTGATCTTAGTCAACATAATATTTTGAGTTTTATTTGATTCGCTTTTGGTTTTCAAACATATAAATCATTTTATCTTCAATCGTTCGCAATCGTTCGAATTATTGTTGTAAATGCTAACAATCTCTTTTGTTGTAATAAGCGATTTGTTTAGAAGCAAAACTTTTGATACTCTAACCTTGCTTTGTTTTCCTTTGTTTTGATAGCGATACAATATGAGTAAATTCATATTGTAGACACCTAAAAATGTCTCCCCAAATTGAATAGCCGATGAGGAAAAGTACGACATCTCGAAATAGATTTGATTCAGGAGGTCGCGACCAAATCCATAAACCATAMCCATTTGCACAAGTATAATTAAAGTTGAGTTTGAAATCATATGCCGAGAGACCAATAATAGGTGAAAAAATAGTTATTTTAATTATTTTTTATTTTTAGGGCATTTTTCTTAGTAAAAACGATTTTTTAGAATTCTTTCTAAAGGTCATGTCTAAGATTTTTCATTCTCATCTTATTCCTCTTATTCTCTAAGTTCGCCAGTATTTTTATAATTTTTCTATKATTTTCTATGATTTTTATAAGTTTGCGAAATAATTTTCAAAAATAAATAAATTCAGAAATTCTTAGATAAATTCAGATAATTCGAGAATAATCCGGAATATTCTAGAAGATTAATCTTGACCATCAAGTTTATCCAAAAGTGGATAAAGGTTAATTCGAATAGCAAATTAGATCTAAAAATATAGATGCAAATTAAATTATGGAACAAAGGATAAATAAAAGAACAAAGCGTATATACGCAAGAGGTTTTTGTATATACGCTAATGACTAGCATATATACGGTTGTCATTTTTGTATATACGCTTCCTTTAGAGTATATACGATCTTGTATTTGCTATCTATCTTTCCCTATACGCCTATAAATACATGCTCTGGGTGCCTAATCGAACATAAACTATAGGCATGTGCCCTTATCGGGCCTACATCCTACGTCGATTTCTTTCGTGGGCTTGAGCCACGGATCCTGCATGTGAGTGAATTGGGGTAGCGTTGTCGAGTGGGGAATCGTCACCATGCCTATACAGGTTAATCACGGACGCCCGAAATAGTGGGACCATTTTGGTGCCAAGTTAATGGCCCCACTATTTGATCAAGTAACTAGTTCGTGGGTTCGGGGACATGGTACGGAAAGAATCATTGACCCAATCCACCCGCATGTAGCGATCTCTACTCGGTCTCATTGTAATTTCATTCGATCAAATCCAATGAATACACAGCAACTTAGCAATTTTATCCTTAKGAAGCACTCTAGCCTTAGAAATCAATTAAAAGAGTGAGTTTCTATTATGCAAATATCATTACCTAGCCTAATTGTTGTAACCACTTCAAATTAATCAAATTTATAAGGTGCTTAAAACAATTTGTCCATGATTAATCTGAATTTAACGTGATTCAACAATTTTAGGTCTTGTTTAAGCAATMAAAAAGCGTCTCATGCATAAACAATGTTAAAATTAGGGTTGTACAGAGTTTGGTCTGGACCGTAATCGAACCGGACCAAACCGCATTTTTACGGTTTGGTTTGGTTTACGGTTTGAAAAAATACGGTTTGGTTTATGATTTTTAGATAAATACGGGTTTACGGTTTGGTTTGGTTTATAATTTTTTTAAAACCAAACCAAACCGTAATCCAATAAACCGTATTTAATTTTAATTAATTTTTTATTTATATATAATTTTAAATAAATTAACAATTATTATAAATTATTAAATACTTAAAAATCMATAAAATTAGTACTTCTCATATGTAATGTAAGTCAGTAGGTGTAGGTGGCGTGAGTTAGTGAGTTGAGTCAGTATTCAATTAGGMTTTTAGGGTTTTTGTTATCTTCATTCTTGAATTTGCTTCTTTCTATCTTCTGCCTCTTTCTTCTCGGCTCTACTACAGTTTTGCTGCTGCTAGCCTGGGATAGTACTGTTGCTACTTCAATTGTTCATCGCTAGTTTTGTTAATTAATTCTCGGCTCCTCGCTAGTATTTCTCAGGTATGTTGCGACTTGCGATTGTTAATTAATTTTGTTGTTTGTTAATTTTCTTTTTGTGCTATCTCTTTTTTTTTGTATTGTTTTGAACGAATTCTGTATTTTTGTTGTTTGTTTGTTAGTTTGCTATTTTGTTGTTTGTTTGTTAGTTTGCTATTTTGTTGTTTGTTTGTTCACTATTTTATTGCTTGTTGCATCTTAATTTCTATAACTCAATAAGTCAGTATCTGATTAACTATTTTGTTAATTAATTATTTTGATTTAAACTTTTAATTGTAGAATCTCCAATATATTCTACAACGACGTCTAGTTCTGGATCTTGCGAGGTATTGTTACGAAGCTTAACTTTCAATTTCACTTATAAGTTATACTACTGCAGTTGGTTGTGTGACTAATTCTGATATCCAAACTTGTTTTCAGATGTCAAATACAGAAGAAAATGCTTCTCCATTGAGTCCAATAATCCCAGATATTGCAGAAACAGTTGATACCGATAATGTACCAACGACTGATGGTGATGGTAGGCTGAAACCAAGAAGAAATGCAATGAAACCAAGGTCAGATATTTGGGATCACTTTTCTAAGTTTAAGCTCAATGGGGAAGGAAGATGTAAGTGTAATTATTGTGGGTTTTCATATAAATGTACTCCAACTCTAAATGGTACTAGTACTTATAGAACACATTTAAAGCAAGAGGATATCGAGGTATCAAGCCGCGTGGTTGGTGGATATCGAGGCATCGGAATACCTCTTAAGCACTATTGTGGAGCAAAGGGAATAATACACGAAAGACCACAACACCTCCTTATAACCTTGAACAATGGCATAGCTGAGACGGAAAGATCTAACGGACCTCTAAAAGAAATAATGAATGATATGCTTACATGGCTTTAAGAGTTCATTCAGGATATAAGTGGCCTTAATGAAACTCATTTAAAGTGGGTGGGACCGGTCATACTAACCGCTGATTTGTGGATATGTAGCATAATGAATATCCATCCGCTCAGTATCCTTAATGATGGGATAGCAGCTAGATCACACCATGAAGCCTCCAATATGGATGTTGTGCGAAAGGGCTAACAAGCACCTAACACTTTGAGTTACCTCCATACGTGTCGAGGCGCTCGCCCGGAGTGGTCATGCATACTGGTTTGGGCTTGACATCCAACAATAAGAGTAAGATTGGACCTAAAACCATTGATGGAATTTTTATTGGCTATCTGCCTACGAAACAGTGCTGTCTTACCAGGTTTTTATTAGCTACACTATAGACGGATGTGTGCTTTGTGGCGATCCGAAGAGAGGAATCTAGAGATGGCTAAACTGCCTTAAAAAATTTGAAACAACATTTTATAGTATGAGAAGAAGATCGTTACTATGAGGAGGAACTCTTGGTGTTATGGGGAGTCTTCTTTGAGCATCGTGATTCCACAAATAGAAAAAAGGATAGTAATGATTGTTGCGTGTCTTTTAACCTCAATACTGTCTACTACTATTTCATCCCACAACCTGAGTACTTGCCGGGGTCCTATCTTCATCAAGTGGACTATGTTAGGTGCAGAAACCTTATGGATTAAGAGATCATAGTAAGAGAAGCAGACTACTTTGCTAAGATCTTAGAATTTTTGTTAGGACGCTCTGATTCTCTGAGTGACTTTTTGTATGTCACTTCTAATTCTTGGATCTTCTCATGAAAGTCCGATCTCTGCATGAAGTAAGGGTATGTGTAGATTGAGATCAATGCAAAGAGAATATGAGAGTGAATCGACTTTTCTGTATCTATTTGCATGAAGATGAATCCTTATTGAGAACTTTATAATGACAAGATATAGCATGAGTTCCGATGTGAACTCTGAAGATGTTATGAGAGAGTGTATGTGAAAATATTAGGCCGGAGGTATCAGCTGCAAGAAGTTAAGGAGTGTACCAATTGTTAATTGAGGTATTTAACATGCTATGGGTTTTGATAGAGACTTCTTCTAGGGGTGGCAAACCTCTAAGGAGTAAAGTGGCGTTTTCAAAAAGAAACTTAAACCTGATGGTTCTATGATAAATACAAAGCTAGTTTGTGGTGTGTGGCAATCAAACAAACACAAGATTTAGACTTTTTTGGATACCATTCTGTGACCAAAGTAGCTTACTCTTTAGTAGACTCCTCTATTAAATCACAAACTTGACGATTGTCTGCATTGTGCGAGTCATATAATACGCGTACATGTGACTAATCTTCCAAATAAGGTGATGATATAGGAATCAATGGCATTGTGTTGTCGACCAAGGTGATTTTGCAAGAGGAAATTTACCATAGGCAAAAGCACAGTTTAGTAGTGGCATATGCTGACAGTTGTGTATACAGCAAAAGTCTAAGAGACTGGACAAGTTGATTGAGGATAAGGTGGAGAATAACAAAGTCGCATAGGCTCTCACCATATCCTATTATACTATGGTTTGCCTCCGAAACATGCGAACTCGTTCCGAAAAATACAATTTGTGTGAGAAGAATGAAAGTGTCTCTGTAGATTCTCTGATCAGTAAACTAGTCTAAAAATTATAGGAATCGATGGTTTATTACAGGTTAGAGGTGTAATCTCATAGATCACAGGCCAGCTTAGCATAAATGATAACCGAATTAGGTAAGTGTGATGAAAAACATTGGTCGGTATTTTGGTATATCATATAGTTGTCACTTATATGTGGATGTATAGCATTGAGGAAAGTGAGATATCATTATGGGAATCGATATGGATAGTACTATTAGGACTATAATATTAACCTAGGGACACAAAGGTGCTGTTCTAAGCAAGTGTTCCATTAATCATGATTTCCAACAACTGTCTCTTATAGCTCGGTGATTGTAATTGAATGGAACTGGAACTTCTCAGGTAGAGTCGCTGCAACTAGTTCGATTACTTGGGGATCTCGATGATGAAATAGTCTTATCTTAGGGACACTACTGGAGGAAGAGTCCTTGACTTCTTCACTTGGTGTTTGTTCTTGGTAGATTTCTATCAATCTTACACTGTACCACAATGTTGTAAGAGAAATGTTCTGTCACAAAAAATTACATGTTGCAGTTAACTTGTGTATATCACTTTGGGGCAAAACCTCCGATATGTGAATTTCCTAGTATTACATTTGGAATAGATAAAGAGTAAGAAGGTAATTAGCGTTGAGGTCAAAATGAAGAGTGATTATGAGATGAATAATAGAGAGACAAGAGTGGGAAAGTTGGTCGCACTGTTTTATATGATGAATCTTATACTAGAATTACTCGATTACAATTTGCATAATGTTTGTTATGAGTGTATGATAAATTGATATGATATTGAGTTATATTCTAACACATATTACCAAGTTTCATATTTCCATTTATTGTAGACATGTGTAGCGTAAGATGTAGGCTTGAGCCTGCTGCTATTCGACTTCAAGTTTTCGTATTGAATGATCACCTCATTATAAAGGAAGATCTACAAATTGGGTGTGCCTTTACACTATCATGGAAACCTAGTGTTCTAGAGAGCGGATATTGTGGACGCCAATTGGGTGTCCGACAATGATGAAATTCAATCTACTAGTGGTTTTTGTGTTTACACTGTTGGTGGGGCTATAGGAACTAAGATGCCAAATTTGGGCATGATATTCTAAAACAACGCTATTGTAATTGCTAAATCTACAATGAAATCTAATTCATTTGTGCGATTTAAGAGATTGGGGACACTGAGTTTAAGGCTTGAAGCCGAAGGTAGGCTATAGACGAAGGATCATGCCTAGCTTGTACATTTGGTGTTAATCCCTTTTGTTGGAGGTGGAAGTTCTAACTTGTCCGCATATGCAATGGGCTTAATCACCTATGCTGTAATTCTCTCTAAGTTCTATAGCTTTGGTTGTTATCTTTATATATATTTTGGATTTGTTCCTTCCTTTTCCTCAAAGTCATTGTGTCTTAGATAAATTAGTAAGTGTTATGTGCATAACCAACAGTATTCCTACTTGAGTATACGGGAAAAGGAGACACAATTCGACTATTTGTAATATAAATCTTAGGTCATTTGGTGTGTTACTTGTTTAAACTTAGAGTTTATTATTGAATCAATTTTACGCAATTTGAATGGAAAGATATTACATCGCGTTACAACACGCAAACCAAAACGCACTGCAAACCATATTATTACGGTTTGGTTTGGTCCGGTTTGGATTTAATACGGATCTGGTTGGTTTGGAAAAATGACCAAACCGTATTTTACGGTTTGGTTTGTTTGGACTCAAACCGCACCGGTGTCAGCCCTAGTTAAAATACATATGAGATAATGGTTAGATATGCAATAATAGAGAAACTCAAATATATAAATCAACTTACCTGGCTTTGGCTATCAATCACAAGAGAAACAAAGGTTAGTGTATCAAAACTTTGCTTCGACCTGAATCGCTAGATTCGCAAAGAAACGACTCGAAAGTAGCGACGGATTTGAGAACCTTGGATTTGTGAGGTGATTTGGTGAGAGAGATTTTTGAGAATTTCGAATCACCTAAGTACAAGAGAATACGTTGAATCGAATATTGATTTTCATTGATGTTCGATTAAGCACCGAGAGCATGTATTTTAGGCATTTGGGAAAGATAGATAAATACGAAATCAAGCATACGGTTAGCACCGTATATACGGTCTAGGTATCGTATATATGGTTTGTAGTGACCGAATATCAGTAGGTCATAAAGGACCGTATATATGGTTCCTGCTGACTGTGATTGCCACACGAAAGCGATCCGTGCTTAATTTTTATTTTAACATCTTTCGTTCGGAGAATTATATCCGTGTAATTAAGATTATCCCTTTGTATAAACTTGGTAACATATTAATCATTCCTAGAATATTCTGGATTATTCCGAATTATCTGATTTATCATAACGAATTTCGGAATTCATTTATTTTCGAAAATCATTTATAAACTATTAAAAATCATAGAAAATCAAAGCAAAATATACTAATAACTAAAAATACTGGCGAACTCAAAAAAATAGAGGAAAAAGATAACTATGAAAGATATTCTAAAAATTCCTAAGAATTAAAATTAAAAAAGCCTTAAAATTAGAAAGTATTAAATGAAATAAAATAAATAGGGATTCCTCAGGTACCCTGAGGTTTGCTTAATTCCTCAGGTACCCCGAGTTTTCAGAAATGCCTCAGTACCCTCACGTTAGAGGAAATAGCTCATATACCCTTAATGACCCAAAAACCGTTAAATAGTTAACACCGTTAGTCTATTTCCCTAATTCCTCTAATTATCCCATACAAGCACTAACCATTTCTCTTAACACCTTAATGCTTAAAAAAAAGTAAAATACCAAAACTCATCCTCATCCTTCAACCCTCCAGT
>SNQN01000028.1:270683-281403 GCA_008642245.1 Bassia scoparia | reverse complement strand
AAGAGGTGTCCTGTTTAGCTTACAAATATTCTAGAGATCCAGGGCCGAAGCAACACAATTGAGTTTTCAATCTAGTGTAATGAAGAGGGGTGAAAGAGGGATTTGTGAAAATTGGGCTTAGATTATGAGAAATGTAGAAATGGTTTGGCTTACATGATAATAGTTGATGAACTTCCATTTAAATGTTGAAGGTCAAGGGTTTAATACTTTTGTTCTCAACTACAAAATAGGTTTGTAGTTCCTTCTCGAGTCACAGTAGCTAGAGATTGTTATCAATGTTTGTGGATGAAGGCTGAATTAAAAAGTTTTCTTAAAACAAATGTGAGAAGAGTATGTCTGACAACCGATACATGGACTTCATTGCAAAGAATTAATTACATGTGCTTAACAGCTCACTTTATTGACAATGATTGGAAATTACATAAAAGAATCTAAACTTTTGTCAATAACTAGTCATAAGGGGAACAATTGGAAAAGCTATGAAAAATGCTTACTTGCTTGGGGTCTGAACAAGTAATGACTATTCACGTTAACAATGCAGCAATGATACTTGCATTGCTTATTTGAAGAAAAGAGTCAATAGTTGGGGATATAAGTCTCTTTAAAAGGGGAGTTTATGCATGTAAGATGTATTGCACATATCATGAACTTAGTGTAATGATGGCTTTAAGTGGTTGGTGATTCAATTAAGTCGTGTTCGAAGTGCAGTTAGGTAATGTTAGATCCTCCCCGCTAGACATGAAGGTTTAAAAAGTGTGCCATAGAGGAAAAAGTTCATCTCAAGCTTGTTATGTCTAGACGTCGCAACTCGTTGGAACTCCACTTTTTTGATGTTGGAAACTGCCTTAAAATTTGAAACAACATTTAATAGTATATGAAGAAGATCGTTACTATGAGGAGGAACTCTTCTGGATGTTATGGGTAAGAAAAGGGTTGGGAAGCCAATTCACACAAATTGGAATCATGTGCGACACTTGATTAAATTATAGAAGCTTCTATTATTTAACTTTGAGAGTTTCTGGTTCTTGTATGTCACTTCTAATTCTTATTTTCATGAAGTCACTGATGTGGATTGTTGTTAAAGAAGGAGTGAAACACCATAAAATGCTGAATTCCTCAACCCAGATTCATCTCCAACCCAAAAATTCAAAGTAAAAAAAAACTGAAAAAAAGAAGAAACCAGAAAATTCAAAACCCCCTTTCATCACTCAAACTCAACCTTCACCATCTTTAACAATGGCGGCAACACCACCACCACCACAATGGCGGCAACCTTCACCATCTTCAACTCAACCTTCACCATCTTCAAAAATTGAAAAAAAGAAGAAACTAGAAAATCCAAGCAATATTAAACATTACAGTTGAACAAACTGAACAATTGGGTGGGGTTTCAATTTGGTGGGTTCGATTAGGTGGGTTGCGAGGTYAGTGAGGGAGGTAGGTGGTGCGGTGGCAGAGTAGGTGGCAGCRCAGAGCAGAATAGAGGAGAGGGTTCGAAGATGGATTACCCCATGATAGAGAAGGTCTAAAACAGGAGAATCATAGATGGATTGAATTTCTTGACGAGTCCAATCAAATCGAGGACAATCTTTAATGGTTCTTTCAACTAGAATTGATGCAGCGGATGATGAAGAATATCAACAACAATGTTGAGGTTTGAGTGTGTTACGAATAGATCTAACCCACAACTTTGTTTTCTCCGCTTGTAAATTCTCCTTCAACAATTGTGATTTGTGAGAAAAAAAATGGAGTGGATTTTTTTAGGTAGGGGAGAAATGAGAATGGAGTAATTGATTAWTTGTTAAGTGTRAAGTGAAGCATAGCAGTAGAGGTTAATGGAGGTTGAACATGGGTGATTAATGGAGGAGAAAGATATATTAGGGATAATAGACTAGCGGTGTTAGAGATTTTAACGGTTTTTGGGTCATTAAGGGCATATGAGCTATTTTCTTAAAGGTGGAGGGTACCTGAGACATTTCTAAAAACTCGGGGGTAYYTGAGGAATTAAGCAAAACCTCAGGGGTACCTGAGGAAAAATCCCAAATAAATACTTTCCTCTTATTATTGTGCTCTCGGCATATGATTTCAAACTCAACTTTAATTCAACTTGTGCAAATGGATGTGGTTTAATAGATGTGGTTTATGGATATTGTTGCAACTTCTGGAATCAAATCTATTTCGAGATGTTGTGCTTTTCCTCATTGGCTATTCAATTTGGGGAGACATTTTTAGGTGTCTACATCAACGTATCTCCTTATACTTAGTGAAATTCAAAACTCTAAAAAATCTTTCTCTCTCACAAATCACTCACAAAAATTACAAATCGTTCACAAAATTCCAAGTTCCGAATCCGTCGTTGCTTTCGGAGTCAATTTCTTTGCGAATCTGGCACAAATTCTGTGCTATTCAATCTACTTTCTCTTTTTCTTTATTAATTAATTTTGATTAATGTATGTCTTTTCGTTTATTCTGCTTTGAATTTCAATCAGTATATCAATCATTTTAATCATTTTCGCTCTTTGTAATGGTCAATGCTAACGATGTGTACTAGTGTTGTGATGAAGCGACTCCAATTGAAAACAAAGCTTTGGTACACTAAGCTTAGCTTTGTTTCTATGTTGTTGATAACTGATACAAGGTAAGTTGTTTATATATTTGAATTTTCAATTTTAGCATATAGATCATCAATCGATATATGTATTATATTATCATTGTTTAGCATGAGACGCTTTGATTCTTAAGCAAGACCTAAAATTGTTTGAATCACAATTAAATTCAGATTAACTATGGATGACCGGTTTTAGGCAACTTTTAATTTGAATTAATTTGAAGTGGTCACAAACATTAGGTTAGGTAGTCAAATATACATGATAGAAACTCCACTCGTTTAATAGATTTCTAAGGCTTAATGCACTTCCTAAAGGATAAAAATTGTTAAGTTGTTGTGTGTATTCAATGGATTTGATTGAATGGAATTACAATGTAAGGATCGGAGTAGAGAACGCACTGCGCGGGTAGATTGGGTCAAAGATTCATTCCGTACCATGTCCCCGGAACCTACGACTTGGTTACTGATCAGATAGTGGGGCCATTAAATTGGCACTAATGTTTCGGGCTTCCGTGATTAACCTGTATAGACACGGTGACGATTCCCTTCCCTCGACAACACTACCGAACGCACTCACGTGAGGGATCTGTGGCTCAAGCCACAAATGAAATCGACGTAGGATAATGGCCTATAAGGGCCACACCTACAAAATGGGACTTCACAGGGGTAATCACCCTTTGGTGAGTGGACAAATTTGAAAGTCTTATAGTTTCAATCATAATTAATTGAATTGTGCATTGTGACCTCTAAATATGGTCACCCTAAGGCTCAATGGTCTCAATATAGGTCTATGTCATCGTATGCTCGAGATTCCATAAGGGGAGATGACCTACCTTGGTGGATGTGGTTAATGGATCACATGCTAAAGCAAGTCCTAATCTCGCCCATGCGTGTGTGCACGAGTTAACTTGGATGCGTGTACTAAGCCGGGCTCTGGACATACATCCGCTAATGTTTAGTGGTGAAATTAGACATGCTCTACTTTAGGCATGGTACTTTTTCGACTTAACAAGCCGAACCTATAGTTTCACTTAGAACTCTAATAGAGCACACACAATGCTGGTATTTTAGTTTGTCTTTGAAAGAATCAATAATCAAGAGTATAATGGAATGAAATTTGCAAAGAACCCAAATAATTCATTGTGAAGAAACATCATAATTTCTCGTCTAGGACGACGAGATGAGGACGCGGGTCTTTGGGCGGGATCATGCCAAGCTGGCGTGTAATTTAAGTTTTTTTTGTCTGCTCCTGTTCAAGAACGACGCCGTTTGTTAAAGGAGGAGTCAAACGCAGCGTTTTCGACGAGTTTTAGGCCCAAAAAATAATATGCATCAGCCCATTGTAGGTGACACACCTATAGGGGCTGACACGCGTACCTGTAGTGGGTTGAAACCCATATAATTCAAGTGAACGTTTGGCCATTTTGTCATTATAAAAAAAATTATAAATAAATTACAAATCATAATTTTCGAGATTTAACATATGACACCAATTTGCTATATTTTTATCCATTTTTACATTTTCCCTCTTAACAATTATTTTAATTATTTAATGTGATTATTTAAAAATTTGTAAAATCATTTAAAAAATTCTAAAAAAAAATAAAATTCTATTTATATTTAGTAGCCTCAGCCTTTGCTTCACCAAAAACTTCCAATCTTCACTTGAAATACTTTGAAACTTTCACTTCGAAAAAAATCACAAAAACTTACAAATTCATTTTACTATTGTCTATAAATTAGCAAAAAAAATGAGTAACAATCCTTACAACTGAGGAAATTCCCAAAACCCACCTACAATATCTAACTCATGGAAGAATACCAATCCTACACCAAATGGTTGGTTATCGAACCCTCCTTCCTTCGCCGTTAATCTCGGTGAACAAACTTCGAGCACTATCAAAATTTCTTGATCTCATAAATTTTTCTTAATTATCAAGATCTCAACATTCAACAATGATGTGCCCCACTCCAAAACTAGGAAAGCAGTAAATAAGAACTGGTTCCTTTGAGAAGAGATGATGAAGATGCAGTTGCTGAGGAGCCTATCCTTACACCGGTTGCTCTGCGCAAGACATCTAGAGGCAGTGGTGCATCTGCTAAAGGCAGCAAGAGGRCTTGGTCGTCTCACCGTGAAGAGGAGGCTCTAATTGCTTGTTATAAGTTGCACTGCACAGACCAACTAATGAGCACTAACCAGAAGTCTTGGCARTTGTGGGAAAAGGTTTTTGCCTCGTACGAGGCGGCACGTGCATCCAGGCCRAACGAGCTCCCGAAGAGAAATCTTAACATGATGCAGACACATTAAAGAAGAATGTGTAAAGATGTTATGAAGTGGATCGGGTGTTACGAAGAAGCTAAAGGAATCACGCGAAGCGGTGAGCAATCAAAAAACACAATTGAAGCTGCCAAGACCATTTTCCACGATCAGGAAGGCAAGAAGTTTGCCTATCAACATGCTTGGGAGAAATTGTGCGAGCACGAGGACAATGGAAGGCTAAGGTAAAACGATTTACCAACTTGAAGGGGGTAGATAACAACATTGGTGAAGGATGCGCAAAAGAGAGTAACAATAGTGGAAAGAGATTGTGAGATGGAGATGATGTAGATATCGATGACGTCGTCTCCAACAAGAGTGTTAGGCCTAACGGTGTGAAGAAGGCAAAAGCGAAGGCAGCTCGGCAACGCAAAGGGAAAGGTGTCTCTTCCACTTCTGACGATGGAAGCAATTCACTAGGTGAGAGGCTTCAAATGTTTGTCGATATTAAAGGCAATGACATGAACTTCAGGCGAGAAAAGATGAAGTTCGAGAAGCAAAAAATGAAGCACAGTACGCTGCAGATTTTACTAAGCAAGCCTCCCCCTTGTCATCAAAAGAGGAGAAGTTGAAGGATAAGTTGCTTAGTGAATTATATGGGGATGATTGGGTGCAAAGTGGTTAGTATGTTAAGCTTAAGATTATATTTTGCCTATAGGTTTTTACCTTTCATTTGAAAGGGTTTTCCTATTTCAGGCTGCATTCGTAGTTCTAATAAGTTAATCATTGCTTTAATGTATCAATTGAGTTAACAGTTTTAATGAAACAAATTCCCTACGTTTAATAATTTTATTCAAAATTTGTACAACAGTAATTGATCACCTTGATGGACAAGACAATACCACCAATGGTTCAGAACAACATGCATGTTAAAGTATACAATAGCAAAATTATTTTAAACAATAATTCAATAAAGATAGAAAAGACAATGACAATTGCCTGAAAATTGAATGAGTAGCATAGGTGTATGGTAAAGCAACGCATGCAATCTTTGATTCAGAAATTCAGTACAAATGAAAAGACAATACACTACATAATTGAGACAATTCAATGAAGCATGTGAACTTGTATAATAATTCAGTATTGCTTTATCTCAGATTTCTTTTGAACTATGGATGGTCTTTTAACTTTRAATGGTCTTTTAACTTTGCATGCATGTCTTATTTGACAATGACAACACAATAGCATGCCTAGTCATTTTTATGCATGCATGTACTACAAGACAATGCAAACTTACTTCAAATTATGAATGTACGTATATTTCTTCTGCAATATATATATATATATATATATATATATATACACACACACACACACACACACACACACACACACACACACACAAGACAAACTTCACACTTTGCAATGCATTAAAAAGTCAAACACAACAACCTCAATATTTTGAACTAACAAAAAAGATTTCCAAAATAGACTCTTCCACAATGAACTCCACAAGAACCCCAAGCTCATCTGATTCAAACTCGGATGTGTTAGATGACTTAAGTTATGAAATCATGGAGGAAATGAGTTCTGACTACTTTACAAACCAACACAATGCGATGAACAAACCACCACAACATAGACATCGTAATTGAAAGAACGAAAGAAGTCACCAACTATTGTACATGACTACTTTGTCCAACCCCACCAGTATCAGCAACCATGTATTTAGAAAGGATTTCGCATGAGGCAGGATGTATTTTCGTCGTAGTCAGGACGTGGTCACATCATCTAGATATATTCTTTGAAACAAAACGAGATCCGCTATGGTAAAATTAGTGGTTGGCCAACACGCTTACAAAAATGCAACCGCTAACGATTAGAAATGTTAAGCATGCGGTGTTGCAAGGTCCTGTTTGTACGGATAGTAACTTTACGTATCGGTGCTCAACTCAAAGCAATGGCTTGAAAAGTTTACGGCAAGGGGTGGAATAGTAATTTTGGTGCCTCATTATCTTAGAAGTCCCACTGTAAGACTTACAACTTCTTTTGCAGATTACTCTGAACGTGGGTTTCTAGGGATGAATTGACAGTAATCAATTGCACGTGCATTTGGGAATGGGGGAAGAATTTCCGCTGATGGAAAGCTCATATCAGGGCAGAAGTGGACAGACATCTAATCCTGAGACGTTGTCCGCTGATCTTTGGATGTGGCATCTTTTTTAATATACAGGTCGTGCAACGATTAAATGTTCTTTTATGAAGCTCGATTTTCGACGACGTTATGAGTGGCCGCGCCCATTGGCTGATTTTTTTGTCAACGGACACCGTATACAGATGTGCTACTACCTCAACTACGCAATCTAACGCAGATTGGGCTACATTTTTATTCCAAGGAATCACAATACACACTCAACCGACAATAACATTGTTGCCGAAGCGTCAAGCCGCAGTTAGAAAAGATGTGGAACGTGGCTTGGAGTCCTCAACGTAGTGTTTGGCAATCATTAAAAAAAATCGTCGCTTGCTTGGGATGAGAATACATAGTAACATAATGAATTGGCTTGCATAATTTATGCACAAGTGATGTGAGGATGAAAGGGACACATATCGAGGTTATGTCAGATCCAATAGAATTGTTGAGATGTATCGAACGACGCCCAAGGTAGAGCGAGGCAAACGAACTGGTTAGCGCACCAATTAAAGAGAATGAAGATAGTTTCACTTAATCGAGTTGTAACGTCATCTCTGACATGGACCAATATATAGTGGGAGAAATGAGGTTCGTAGTAGGCAACTCATTATCGGCGGTTGAAAAAATGGTTTGATTCGAACACCATTGGAACGTTCAATGGAAGACGTGATAATCCATGAAATATATGTAATTGTCATTTTCTTAGATTAGATTTTGCCTATAGGTTTTACCTTTCATTTGAAAGAGGTTTTTCCTATTTTTAGGCCGTTAAATTTCAATGTATTTTGTTTTTACAATGTTAATTATGAATTGGTCGAGTAAATTTGTTAATTGCGTTATATATTGGCGATACTGTTAAGAATTACGAATAACAATTATTGCGAAATTATAATTAGACTACATTAATCAATTAATCCAGAATTAACAACTAATCGAAAATTAATAACTATGCTGAATTAAGTATTAACCCGACAATTATAAATTAATTCGAAATTAACAGTTAAACAAAGTAATTTATCGATAATCTGAGTGATAAAACTATAATCATAAACTACATTAAAATACAATAAATAAAAAGAAAATGAATGAGTTGGATGGAAGAAAGTGTGTTGGGTAAGTTAAAAAGTATAGGAAGAGAGAGGGATTGAGGATTTTTTAGGGCATGGGTTGTAAATGAAGATGACTGAAAATTTTCTTAGCAAAGAAAAAAGATGAGTGAGAAAGTTGTAGAGAGAGAGGGATGAGGAACCAAAATACATCAGCAATTGTACATGTTCCTACGTGAATAATTTGACTTGTGTTTCGTTCTAATCATGTGCCTTGTTGCCTTTGTGACCATTCAGGCTATCAGTTAAAACCTAGTCCAAAGACTATTCAAATAATTTCAATGTCCATATTTCATTCATGGTTTGGTTCAATTCATAGGCCCATTCGAGTCTAACTCTTAAATTTAGGCGCTTCAAAACCGACTTTAAAGATTAACCAGCCCTTTCCAAGATCAAGAGCCGCAAAATCCCTAAGTACTTTCTATAACTAACTTTAGGTCCAATCTTCGATCCTTTCCAAGTATAAGTTAAGACCCTTAAAGTGAACTAGGTCCATTCATAGTCCCTTATCTATTTATTTCTAATTCAAGCATAGCCCAGAACCTTAAGACAAAGCTAGGTTCGACCTTACACATTCAATCCATACTTAAGTGTCCCAAAACTGATGTAGGCCCAATTAGGCACTCTCGAATTCAAATTCAATGTCCAAATTCAAGTTTATGATCAAGTCAAGTCTAAAAACTTTAATTGAGCTATGGTTGACTTTAGACAAATCCCTCTCAACATTCAATTCAAAATCCAAATTCAATTTCAAAAATCAACTACGTCCAGAACTTTACTGACCTAGTGTTCAGATCTCCACTCTATCACCTTAAAAATAGAATTAGGTCTAAGAAATAGTGCACATTCAAATCCAATTCATATTAACATTAATCCTTGAGATCTAAAACATTACTAAAGTTAGGTCTCAATCTCAGGAGCTTTCAAATGCTAGTCTAATCCAAATCCAATTCAGGCAAGATTGAAAAGGCTTGAGAGGCCCAAGGCTGCGAGAAGTCAAACAAATCCTACCTCGACATACAAAGACATCCACTTCCATAAAAGGCCCATGTCTCGTGACCCTTTACCATCCTAAAAAAAAACAATCCTTCAATTTTTTGGCCCAACTAGAGAAGAATCTGAAAGTGCAAGTGACACTCAAGAGGGGGGGTGATTTTAGTGTTGTCCGAATGTTGAAATTTTTTCGATCAATTATAAGAATAGTTATGAAACAGTTCTCAAGCAGCGGAAATAAAAGCAATAAATAAACAACACAAAGATTTAATGAGGTTTGACTTCTAATAAGTCTATGTCCTCCACTCACTCACTCTTTTATTAATCAACTCAAAAAAACAAAAGAATTACATTCAATCACTTATACACCTATGCACCAGATGATTCCCCAACTGCCACCTGTGGAAGTTCGACCCTACCACCAACTAWTATGGTTTTAATGAAGATGATCCCTGTAGACCGTGGGCCCCCGCGGGGGGGCTTGGGCCTACGTCGATGTGTAGTTGTTGTGGTCTTGAGCCACAGAACCCGCACGTGAGTGCGTTGGGGGAGTGTTGTCAAGTAAGGGGATCACCACCGTGCCTATAAAGGTTAATCACGGACGCCCGAAACGTTGGTGCCAAAACAAAGGCCCCACGGTCCGATCTAGTAACCAGCTCGTGGGTTCGGGGACATGGTACGGAATGAATCTTTGACCCAATCCACCCGCATGTAGCGACCTCTACTCGGTCTCATTGTAATTCCAGTCAAACACGACTGTTGGATGCACGCAACTTAGCAATTTCAAACCTTATTCTCGTTCTAATCCTAAAGTTACTACTAAAAATTGAGTTCCTATTATACAGAAATGACTACCTAGCCTAAATATTGTGACCACTTGATATTAATCAAATTAATACGGTGCCTAAAAACTGGTCGTCCATGATTAAACTAACTTTAATGTGACAAGCAATTAAATTCCGGTCTTATTTAAACAAATATACAAAGCGTGACACAAAACAACAAACCATTCAAAATCAAAGTCCTGAATTCCGCATTTCAAGTCGTCTTGCGGATTTAGGTACCATTATGAGGCTATCAATTCTAAAGTCTCTTCTCTCTTCTCTCCTTCCCTCTCTTCTCCTCTCCTCTCTCTCTCTCATTCTCTCCTCCCTCTCTCTCTTATTTTTGTTATTGTTTTGATTAAGAAATTTCATGAATGTCGTTTTTGCATTGGTTTCAATCAGTGAATTCTTCATCTTCACGATTCAATCGTTTCAGACTTATTTAACATATCATTTTAATATAATGTCAATGTATATTTATTGTTGGTGATAGCGACTTCAAGTCAGCAAAGGCTTGGAGCACTAAGTTTGATTTCTTTTGTATTGATTAGATTAGCATAGTAAGTTGAATAGTATATATTTTAGTTTTCAATTCTTTGTACTATATTATTTTTGATCTTCGACCAATTGACTCTGTCGAAGTCTCTAATTCAAGACATGGAATGTTGTTGAAAATATACTAATTTTAGATATTTTTGGACAACTGATTTTGGGCAATTATTGATTAATTCTAGTATC
>SNQN01000028.1:237073-265280 GCA_008642245.1 Bassia scoparia | reverse complement strand
CACCTGTTGCTCGATCAGGTGCAAATAGGGTACAAATGTCATCCTAGTTTTCAACGCACTTGTTTTGGTATGCAATGGCACTAGGATTCTCCTGCTCACAACCGACAGTGCCAATTAGATACCCAACAACAAATGAGATACACACTTGCACARCAACAAATGATAGATGGAAAGCTACTTAAATGACAAATGATACTTGTTTAATTTTCTTTTGTTATTTAGGATAATCATATCAATTGTCCTGTATAAACTTTTAACAAATAACCTCAGTTTGCTCTCAGAATTAAGCCATGCGACACTCTAACTGTAAGAGATTCAGCATCACAGAGTTAAAATTCTGATTTTTTGAACATCTTATGCATATTGTCAACTTCTGCATATTCATAACATTCTCGCTTGTTCCAAATTCAACAATATCCTGATATTCCCGSTTGTTCCAAACTTAACAATCCCACAATTGAGAGATTCATATTATTTGACTACCTTCCTAATSACAACACAATGGCAACAAACATTCACTACTACAGCCAATTAACAAGCAAATTCTAAAGGAATTATTGCTAACAGGTTGTCAATTTTCTTGCTAATGAACTTTGGTTTTGGTAAAATTTACTTCAAAATATAAACAATGGTACTACAACAACAATACTGCAATATGTTTTGATATTTTTATAGCTCCAATTCCTCAATTGAGAGGTTCATACAATCATCCATTTAGCTACTTTTAATAGCAACAAACATTACTATTTGACTATTTTAAGCCAAATAAGAAGCAAATTGGTCACACAACTAACATTTTAACATGCACACTAAACATTCTCAGCTTGACTATACTGTCGAATAATGAGTTCATTTCTTAGCTTGACTGCTACATAACTATACTGTCGAATAATGAGTTCATTTCTCAGCTTGACTTTTAACTTTTACTACTTATAGTTTACACCTATTTTCATGTTCATAGATTACATACTAAACCATGTTCCTAAACCTTATCAAAATAAGCAAATAATGTCACTGTGAAAAATGCTCAATTCTGAACTTTGTTGCATCACCAGAAACAAATTTGGCTTAGACTAATTCACATTTCACAGTCATTATGTCTAAAGCACACTRAGATAACAAACATAATCTAATCAAACAAAAATATACTAGAAAGTATATTGTTAATKCCATATAATAATTAATCAAACAAGGTCGTAAACCAAAACTTAATCCCTACATAAAGCYGGAATAAAATCAATCCAAYAGATAAGCCAAATAAGAAGCAAATTGGTCAAACAACTAACATTTTAACAAGCACACTAAACATTCTTTCACTAGAAATTACCTGACAATATAATTTCCATGCTTGAAGGTCTTCTATGGGGATCACAACCATCTTCTTTTCGTCATCCACTTGAATTTTGTGTAAGCTTTGAATCCATTGATGATAGCAGTGATGTTCTTCCAAACCTTGACCTATATTTCACTTGATCCATGAGTCACCGAGAACCCTAAGTTGTGTCCTCAAAGTTATCCACTTACAGCTGATGATGCTTGTGATTTGAATTCTCTGTCACCCTCATTCCCTCAGTTGTAATGCTGATTCAACAGTGTTCTTATGTGAGTAGCCATCCATTTTCGTATTCCAGAATTGTGTAGCCTCTTTTTTGTTGTAGGTCCATAGCCCTTTTTCTTGTCTCTTCATAGCTAAGTTCCGTAGACAAGAGAGTAACAAAATGGAAATAATTCCAAAATATAGTACAAGCTTACCATAAAAATTTTATTTATAGTTTAACAACTAACCTAAGTACTCAACTCCTTCGTGCCACATACCTTTAAAACATCCCATAGCAAATCATCTTCTAATTTGTTCCACTCATTGTGTTCGATGTGCTAATATGTCTTCTTTCTCGTTCTTCTTCTTTTCTCTTCTTCTCTATCTTCTTCTTTCTTCTTCTGTCTTCTTCCTTCTTCTTCTCTTCTTCTCTTCTTCTTCTTCTTCTTCTTCTTCCTCTTCTTCTCTCTTCTCTTTCCTTCTTCTTTTCTTCTTCTTTCTCTTCTTCTTCTCTTCTTCTTTTCTCTTCTTCTTCTTCTCTCTTCTTCTTCTTCTTCTTCTTCTACGCCCGCTCCGCCTAAGCACCTAGCGTCCGTGCTCTTGTAACCATGGGTGTGGTATGTGACCAGCTTTCCCGTAGTCTCTTTCTTCTTCTTCTTCTTCTTACTGCTTTCTCTTCTTCTTCTTCTTTTCTCTTCTTCTTCTTCTTCTTCTTTCTTCTTCTTCTTCTTCTTCTTTTTCTTCTTCTTCTTCTTTTCTTCTTCGTTCTTGTCTTCTCCTCCTTATTATTCCTTCCATATGTAGCAATTTCATTGTTCATACCTCTTGCCAAAAACTCGTTTTCTCCATGTTTTCACCCTTAAAAATTATTTGTAGGATAAAACAAGCCTTGATTATTCTGTATTTGAGTCTTCTTTGAAAAAAACTTAGCATTTCTTAAAAAAAATACATCAATAGCTTCTTTACAACCAGAATTGCTCTTTCGATAGTGTTCGAGCAGATGAATGTCGTAGGTTAAAAAGCTCATTTTCATTTGTAGGAGTATTCCCTCTCCACTGATTTAAATGGTATCTAATACCTTTGTATGGAGCTAGAAAACTTTCGGAATTTGAATATCCTAAATCAACAAGGAGATACTTATCTGCATCATTATAAATTAACGTTTTAATTATACATTCAAGCTAAGCCCACATTACCTAATCATTATATAAAGAAAAACTATATATGTTTATTCTTACTTTTTGGTACTTTGAGACCATTAGGCCTACGAAGTGCATCACGAAGTACACGAATATCYGAGGCTGATCCTTCCCACCCGGGAAGCACATACATGAATCGAAGATTAAGATCACAAGTGGCTAGTACATTGGTCCTAAGGTTCCCTTTCCTATCCCGATAGTCGATCCTCAATAGGCACAGTCATATCAATATGCGTCCCATCTAGAGCTCCAATAACACCCTCAAACCACTTCCATTTATTATCATTARCATAACTAGTAAGGGTATTGTGGTCAGCTTGTTTGATGTAATATTTGCCTAACTTGAGCATGGATGCAAGAACTACATGAAATTGGCGGCTTATGGTCTCTCCAGATCGTGCAAAAAGGGCTTGCATTGTCCTATTTTTCAAATCGTGGGCAAGGGTATGAAGAAATAATGCCACAACTTCTTTCACCGTGACATTTCTCGTAGTCTTTAGCTCACCTTTAGTTTGTAATGCATGACATAACTTCTCAAAACGACGTATATCAAGACGTAATTGCTCTCGACATATCCTATTGTTACTCAAAGTTTTCATCCATGTGGCTCTTGTTCTAGCACGTTCTCATTCATTCCATGTTACCTCCCTTAATCTATATTTTCTACCGTACCATGCTCCAACTAATTAATACAATAATAAAGTTTAAAACTACCATAACAAACTCCATTTCATCATCATCATCTCTTGGACGCTTACGTGACACTTGTATACTCAAATTAGACATCCTTGGACACTAGATACATATGAATAATCAACAAATCAAAACAATTAGAAGTAGAAAAAATTCAACCAAATATTGAAAATACATTATTAATATTCACATTTACCATATAAGTATTACTCAATTCAAAACTATAAAAATAACATTGTAACAAAAGAAAAGGATAGGAGTGATTAGTGTTGAATGCATAACATCGGTAAATAAGATGACAAAATCAAATGTATTTAATGGCTAAGAAAAGTGGCAAACAGTCAAACGCCAGTAATTGAGCATGCACCTGCTATATTTTAGAAATCACAAACATTACGATTGGAAGAAAATGACAGCAAAAACATCCAATAATTGGGTCTCTTTTATAAATCCCATTAAATACRAAACTAAAGCAACAATTACTCAAATTCAACCATATGATCAGATCAGAGTATGGGYGTGTTCGGTAATGATAGCGTTGGATGTAGCTTTTAGCGATATAAGTAGCGGATAGCTTAAAAGCTAGTAAGTAGCATTGAAAGTAGCAGGTAGCGGAGGAAACCAAGATTGTCAATATGAGTGTTCGACAGAAATAGCGGTTGTATTTATAATAGAAGAAAATTAATTACCAAGTAGCTTTTTATCCTAGCTTAAAAGATAAAAACTAAAACGCTACTCCTACTAGCTAGCGTTTGAAAAAGGTAGCGTTTAACGCTMAAAGCTAC
This sequence comes from Bassia scoparia, assembly GCA_008642245.1. Lineage (NCBI taxonomy): Eukaryota > Viridiplantae > Streptophyta > Magnoliopsida > Caryophyllales > Amaranthaceae > Bassia > Bassia scoparia. The sequence continues at coordinate 261,066 of SNQN01000028.1, read as the reverse complement.
TCAAAACGCTACCTTGCCGAACAGTAATAAAATTAACCAAATAGCTTTTTAATCTACYCAGAAYGCTAAAAGCTACCTAAAAAAGCTACACCGAACACGCCCTATATATCTTTGTTTAATTTTCTAGCTTTCATGATCTCAGTATCGTTGATTTTTCTAATGCGTGAAACTTGGGTCCARCAAATAAATGAGCAATCAACCAACGATGGAATTGAACAGAAAAGGATTATACTGTCTTCTATCAAATCCTGTAATCATTTGTATCTCAGTGTGGAATAGTCAATAAGTATGTATGTCCGCAACAATTACTCAAACCAAAGCCATAAATTTGACCAGATTAATCCACAATCACTGGATTTAATAGTTAAGGTTTACAAAAATTGAAATAATAATCATCAAGTTCGACCCTAAATTATTGCAAAGAATGAATTGATAGTCATCTAAAATCAACAACATCAAACATAAACWAAAACAATAGCATCAAAACCCTAAATAATCTCAAAGAGTGAGTTGATAGTTAGGGTTTACAAAAATTGAAATTTTCAAGAGATWAGCTRAAATTACCTCAAAATCTTGGCTTCAATTTCAACGGAAAAAATAAGTCACGCAGCAATAGGAGGTAAAAACACGAGGAAAGAGAGAGCTTGAGAGAGATCGTGAGGAGAGAGAAAGCTTGAGAGAACGTGAGGAGAAAGAAAGCTTGAGAGATCGCAATGGATAAGAGAAGAACTACATGTTTTTGTTTTGGATGTTATGGATTTCAAATGACATGTTTTTTGAGTGGAATTGAAATTCCAACATGTACCTTGTATTTTATGATAGGCTGGATTTGAGTGAAATCCAAATCCAAATACTTGGGTTACCCAAGCAAAGCATTTGGCTCAAATTCAGGATTTCAAATGAAATCCTCTTATCCAAACAGGCCATTAATTAATTTGATCGTTTACATTGTTAAATCTCTTTCTTGAACTACATGAAAATCCATTTGTTGCCATTTTCTGAAACGGAGGAAGTATTACTTTTACAATGTAAACTCAWTTCCCTACTGGTTTTTGATCTTACATCAAAGAGGAAATATGATCCTCATTGCACTCTCTCCTCTATGAGGAGGTCCTCTTTGATGTGTGGATTGGTATTAGGATCCTAATACCATTAGGATTTCCAACAATCCTCAAAGGCATGAGGATTGGTATCCTCGGCTAATGTGCATGCTTTGCCACCAAATTGTTATTTTTAATTTTTTTTATATTCGCAACCAATACCATTTTGACAAGTGGAAAGTAAATTGGTGGTGGCTTTTGCTAGGCCTCATAACTAAAGCATTTATAGGATGTAATGAGGATTCTCGTGAATATGAGGAAAAGTAAAAGATTAAAAAGAAGAATAGGATGAAAATAGTGAAAAAAATGATGTGTCAGAAGGAGAGGAGAGAGAAACTGAATCAGGATGATGCACTCGTGAATACAGATGCTCTTAGCCTGAGAGCATGTGCAATGACTCCCCCAAATGCTCCCACAATTGTAGTGGATCCCTTTATGAGTAACTCAACCATTGTGGATTTGTGGGTAGGTTACTCATTAGTTACTCATATATGAGGGAGTAGGTTAAATGGTAAGGTCACCAAACTAAAAAGTACATGAACCACCTTGTTTTATTTTTATTTTTCAACTTTTTATATTTGTTGTCAATTGTTGTTTGACATGTGTTGAGTTAATTTATTTTTCTATTGTCAAATAATGTTGTGGGACATATTTGGGGAAGTTAACCATTATAGAGAGGTTGAGCATGTGCAATGGGGTTCCCCAAATGGAGTTGGGGCACCAATTTACTTACTCAACCATTGTAGGAGGTTACTCATATTTAGGGGAAGTAACTTAAATGGGGAGCTCCCCAAATTCTTTGCACCTATAACAAAACAACACTTGTCACTTTTTTAAAATCTTTTARTTTTAKAATTTACTAATTAAATTTATGCAATATTTGAAACTCTAAAAATTAAATAATTGCACCAATAATTCTATTTTTTTAATCCTCTACAATTTGAGTACCATATTGCTATACTTTTTTCAAAATAAAATTAACTCATTTTCCCCCAATTTTAGAGTATAACATTTTTAAGTAAGTTAACCATTGTAGGATAGTTACTTAAAATTGGGTAGGGTAGATTAAAATATTAGTGGTTTATGATGATGTGAATAGGAGAGAGATGATTTGGGTACCTCACCATTGTACATGCTTAATAATTTGGGTGGGTAAATGGAAAAAATTGATGGAATATGATGTGTCAAAAGGACAAGAGGAGAGAGGAGAGAGAAGAGTTAAAATGTCCGACCATTGCATGAAGAGTGAAAACAGTTTTGAATTACCCAATCCTCATTTTGAGCCGTAAAGCGGGGCCCTCATTTTTCCCTCCAAAAAACACAAACCCCCGGAACAGAGAAGCGGAGAACAAAGTGTCAAGTGTGTGTCTGTCAGGAGAGAGAGTGAGAGAGAGTGAGTGAGAGAGAGTGAGAGAGAGTGAGTGAGAGAGAGCCATGGCTTCCATTGCTGCTCGAATCAAAAACTCCACTTCTACACTTTCTTCCGATAATCACTCTCTTCTTGCTGTAAATTTCTATTCTTTTAAAAAAAATTAAACTTTTCTAATTATCATGCTTGAATTCTTACTAATTTTGATGATTACTTCTGCTTCAGGATATTAAGAAAGGCCTTACAACGTTGAAGGATGTTGCGGTGGATATGGAGAAATTCAATCGATTTGAAGAGGTTATTTTTCCCAATTTAAAACCCTAATTTTAGTCAAAATTTATTGTTTCTTCTTCATATTGTAGAATTAACGTAATTGGTTGTTTTCCCCTTTTGAAAATTGTAAACCCTAATTTGTTCTTTTATCTATGTTGTTTAGCTTTCACAAGTCATTGGGTGTGAATTTACTAGTTAGCTGGGTAGATGATTCATGAAATGTTTGTAGTTTTGGTTGATAGAACCACGAAAGTGCTAGCTAATGTGGTTATCAATTATATACTTGTACATATTTCATGTTATTAGAAAATGAAATGGAATTCTACTAAATGAACTTCTAATTCGTGCTTGATGTGAAGGAATTTTCTCTTTCAGCTTTGTAACTCCGCATGTTCCATAGTAGTAGGGAGATTGGGGAGACCATATTACCTGAATATGAGCGAACTTTTATTTTAGGGGTGATACTCTTCTTCGTCGTCAACTTTGTTATTTTGTTCAAAATGCCTGTGCAATTAATTGTAAAGAAATTCTTCAATCCAGCTTTTGGAGGAACGTACCTCTACCCTAGAACATAGGGGATTTGTGATCATCATGATGCTGAATTCAAACAGTTAGCATTGTTTGGCCTGCTTAGATTGAGGGTAACATAGTAAGGGGTAATAGAAGTCAAACTAAGGAAAGATAAGGTAAGTAGAAGTGAAGATGAAGTAGTAGTGGTGAGGATAAGCCAGTGTTTGGGGGGKGGTGGTGGTGGTAATTTTAACCCTCGCCGTGGTGTTATACTGTCCCTGATTAAATATAACCCTCGTTTGGAGGTTATTAGCTTCTTCATCTCTTCTTTCTTATCGCAATAACAGTCTATTATTCCCTTGTCACTACCGTAATTYGCCTTAATTTTCTTTAATTTGACGTGAATTACCCCCCTTAATGCATTATTTTCAATCCAACCATATCCTTAGGGGTAATTATTATATTATTATTATTATTTTTTGGGCAAGGGACATTGTTTACCGTCTTACGGAGGTTGTTAAATGAGAGGGCAGTGGGGGAACTTACACTATGTTTGGATAACATAAAATGGAAGGAAAGGAAGAGAAAGGAAAGGGGGGAGACAAGCTCCCTTGTTTGGATAATATGTCGAGGGAGGGATCCATTTCCCCTCCTCCTTTAATWAAGGCAATCCCTTCAAAATTGGAGAGAAAATGCAGCTTATCATTTCCTCCACTTTCCCTTCCCTTCCTTTCCTCTTATGACCCTCCCCTCCCTTTCCCTTCCAATTTGTTATCCAAACATAGCGTTAATGTGATATGTGTATGTGTCAATTAATTGTTCGAGTTTATGTATATTGGTTTTTGTTGATGCAAATATTTCATCAGTTGCAAGTCCAATTCTCTGAACTCACTGTAAGATGTTGCAGGTGAAAGAGCTTGAAAACGCATATGTACAATTACTGGACAGTTTTGAGGAGTGCATGAATTTTTCCCATGTAATGCAATCTGTTGGGAGCAATTACCAGCCTGGTCCAGAGGTTCTTTGACTCAATTGTTTTCTTCTCTTTGAGATTCACTTTTTTTTTTGTTGGTTGCCTATCTGACTGATTTTATTTATTGATCTAATCCTTTTCAATTTCTCTCTCATTGTAGTTGACTGATTTTAAAAAGTTGTTTGAGGCTGAAGTTTCCAGGATCAAAAGTGATTCCACTTCAAATCGTCAGGGCATTGCTTTGCTACGACAGTTCAGAGAAGCTGTCTGGGTACATTTTGCTCCATCTTCCTGGAATCCCATGTTGATTTTGTATTGTGAATGGTTTTTACCTCACTTAGAGGGCTATAAGAGTTTATTATATCTGCCTTCAATGTCACAATATGTTGATATATGGCCATTGCTATAGCTATTAACTGTGCTATTCCAATCTCTTTAATTAATTGAATTCGAGAAGTGAATTTGTTTTCTCTGATTCATGCACCTTTTAGATTTCATTTGTGATATATTTTATAATTATTATTTCCTTTTTAACAAGATGTTTGCAACAAACCATTTTGTACACATTTCAGAAAGAGATTTAAGGGTGTGAGCGAGCAAATTAATAATAACTTCATGAGTAGTAACTTATAATCTCATTCTTGGTTTTTTTTTATTAATTTGCTGGTTTACGCCCTTAAATCTCCTCTTCAAAATTCGTGCAAAATGTTTTGTTGCAAACATTCCGTTTCAAAAGTACTCATATGACAGATTGACAGATGCATGTTTATCTTGTGGCCATTATCTCTTTAATATGTTGGAACTAGTTTTTTTTATCATATCATGATTGCCTTGCATATGTATTTTTGTAGAATGTCCACCATGCAGGTCAGCCAATGCCTGGTGAAGAGCAAGAAGACATTGTGATGACCACTACACAAATTGGCATTTTAAATACAAATTGCCCAATAACTGGGAAGTCTATCACTGAATTATCAGATCCAGTTCGCAGGTAAATTTAATTGTCTTTCTTATGTTTTTTTTTTTTCTATATGTTAAACTGTAATGCTATAATTTATACAATTAAGGCAGTTGTATTTGCTTGTAATATTTATGGTGTAGAAGTTGGAATCTTGTAACTGAAACAAGGGTAATAGTTGACTACTAGCATGGCAGATGCTGCTATTGTTGCCAATGGCTTAGTTGTTTACTAGGGAAGGGTGTTTGAAAATCAATCTTCAAGCTGGAATCGGGAATTAGTTGTGATGGTTTTGGATAGCCAATATTTTGGGTCTCAATGGAAAGAGTTACCTTTCAGGAAGGGAAGCAGCATGATTATGGCTATTTAATATAAATGGGTTTTTTTGGGTTGTAAATGAGATGTATTTTGGAGTTGGTTCTAGGGTTTAGATTAATGTTTCTAATTACTGATACTAATTTTGATTATGATGATAATTTTGATACTATCTTATCCTTGTCCAACTATGTTATTTTAGAGATTTCATTAACCCATCTTAAGCTTACATGAGGAGGTAATTTTGGGATCCTATAGTCTAGAGATTCCCCCAAAAGGTTATWTGGTTGGAAGAAGGCTTATTTTTCCTTTGGAAGCACAAATACACATCTTTTATATTGTTAATATACTGTCCTTGTTTAAAATTCCAATGTGCGTGGGTCGCTTGGCTGGTATAGTGGTATGTTGGGAGAGCAATGAGGAATTGACTTTGGTCTTGAGTTGGAACTTGGAAGTAGATGATCTTTAACTAAGTTAGCATTCTGTTTATATGCCCAAAGTTGGAGGGTGTCTATTTGACTTACCAAACTAACAATCTGGATGGAATATCCAACGAGCTTGTCTTGTGGGTGTCTTGTTTAAGTGGCTTTATCCAAATAGTTMAGAGGTGTTTTAAAATGAATTGTTTGATTTACTATTTCTATTCATTGTAAAGTCATTTGATGCATATAAAATCCCTTGTACAAAGGTTGGTTTAACTTTTTTTTTTCGGATCATTATTTTTATTTTACCTTTTGTTAAATTGTATGTGGTAAATTTTATTTAATTGCTTTTTATACCTAGTAAGTAGTAACCAAACTTAAATTTAATTCTATCTGTCTCCTACTATAGCTTACTATCTAGGTGCCTAGGTGGCCTTATTTGGCTAAAAAAACCCACTAATTTAATATAATCCTGAAAGCCACACATTCTCACCTGATTACTACTTGTCAATCCCAACCACTCAACATCCTCTGTGCTCTCTTTTTCCTCTGCTTTGTCTTTTGGGTCAAGCCTACTCCAAACCCTTGTTTTGCTCTCCCTCACTTTCTTGGAAACTTATAGGGTTATTTTAGTTCATTATTTCTCCTACAGAGGAGGGAATGCATAAGGCCAGGTGATGTTGTGATTGCTTTTATGGAAGATTTAGAAATTCCCCTTTGTTCCTTGTCAAATTGATGCTTTATTGTTTGAATCATCTTGATATTGTTAAAATTGTTTTTTAAAGCAGAATAAGGTCATGTAAAATAGGTAGGTTATTATAGGATTTTTATTTGTTAGAATCAGATTAAAGTTTGGTAATCAGATATAGGCTGCAAAACAGTAAAACACTAGTAAGTAAGGATATTCCCTTTTCAAAATAAAAATAAAGATTAAATAAATGAATCTGTAACTTCAATTGCTGATCTAGGTTCGTGCATCACTTTTTTCTTTTTTCTTACATTTTAATTTGTAAACGAGGATATTGAAATCCACTGGGAACAGGAACATGGCTGAGGGCGCACGACAAGCGGGGCCGCACAGGGCCCCAAAATAATAGGGCCCAAAAATGCAGTATATGAGTTTATTGCTATACTATATTCTATAAGAGCTAGTGATGATGTATTCTTCAGTGGTAAGAGTGAATGGTTACTGAACATGAGGTTTGAGGTCAAACCTCCTTTTATGATGAAAGGCCTCTTTTTAAGTATATGCACAGGGCCCCCAATATCATAGCCAYGGCCCTGACTGGGAAATACTGTAGTTTGAACTTTAGGATGCTTAATTTTAGATTTTTAGGCCTCCAACATTGGCATAATCAAATCTATGGCTTTCCGTGTTTAACTTGGCCCGGGTAAAATAATTGTGAGTACCCAARTTGCCCTAGCATTTCCTTTCTAGTATTCACACTATCTATAGTTAGCATTGATATGTTTTGAGTAAAATTAATTSATGACTTCTTTAGCAGAGATTATCATGAGTAATTGGATTTTTGTGTGCAAGTCAAACAAGTGAAGTGAAATTAGTGAATGAATAAGTATCAAACTATTACTTTTCAAATGTAATTGTTCCTTGTGTTTGCTAAATTTGTCAAGACTTCGAAATTTTGATCAGATTCTTTACAGCTTCTAGTCATATCCTCAGAGGTTTCTGGTCGACCATCGATAGCATTTCTTTCACTCTTGAAAAATAAATTAGGAATACTATCCTGTTAGAAGATGAATAGTCAATGGCAAAGCTATTTTATCTTTAAAATGGCGACTAGCTTAGCTTGTCAATCACTCTGATTCAGTTGTAACAAGAAGGTAATTGTTGGTTCAGCAGTTCTGACATGCATGTAAACTCTGACATGAAGTTCACAAAATTGTAGAAGATGTGATTTAGGAGAGGATGATCTGTCAAGATAATCTCCTTTTATGTTCATTTGTAAGGCCGGTAACTCATCACGCGTGTCATTTTTTGCATGTATTGCTAATAAGTAACAACTACTGTACTGCTTGGCTGTGAGGATATGCCTTTTGGTTCAATAACTTACTAACTTGAATATGCTGTTAAATTAAAGAGAATTGAGCAGCAMTTTTTTCAAGGTATATCCGGTTGCTTAAAGATATTTGCTGATGAATCTTGTAACTATTTGTGACAGCATGGACTGCAAGCATATCTATGACAAGAGTGCAATTCTGCATTGTATGAAGAAAGATGCATCAAAGAAATGCCCTGTAGCAGGTTTTGAACAATCCATTTATGATTTAGCTCATCTTCCCTTTTCGAACTCTATTTTTACTGCTTATATCTCTTGCTTTCAGGCTGCCCCAAATCATTGTCAGCTAATCGATTGGTGTGTGACCCTTTATTACTTGTGGAGATTGATGAAYTGCGCTCTTCAAATAAAAATACTGTTGAGGCAGAAGTTATAGAAGACTTCACTGGACTTGACGACGAAGATTGACAAGCAAAGATCACTGTATATAGTCTTTCACCATTATGTTTATGAGTGTTCCTACTTAAGATGTTTAAGATAAAATCGAGTTTCCTTTTGTGAAGTCAATAATCATATTGACCCAAACTTTGCTGATCAGTRATCACCCTAGAATTGCATCCAGTAATCTAATTGTGGTTTGTGATTATTAAAGATATCATTRGTCTGTAAATACAAGCTTTTGCACAATTTCAAACTCACCTCTGCTATGTTATGCTGCTTATAAGTTTATCTGCTTTGTGCTGGAGATTCAGTATGTCATTACCAGGTGAAATAATTGCACAGCCAAAGCTAAGCAGTACCACCACCAAGCCACAATTGTGTTTCTCTTCTATGATGATGATTGAAAGAGCGCTGACTTCTGTGATGATGAATGTAAGAGGGTTGACTTCTTTTGTGATGATGAACGTAAGAGGGACAGAGGGTTTTCTTCTTTGATGATGATCATACCATCGATAGCAGACAGTCTATATGGAGGACTACAGAACTCGTACTCGTCCTGCATCTGTAATACCAATGGCTGCATTGACGCATTGTTCTTTGTACACAGCACACGAACTAGATTGTTTCTAATGTTGTAGGAGTAGTGATTAGTACATCACCGTGCAGTATTGCGGCATGCAGCAAGGGGGTTCTTATCCCAGTACTTTTTAAATCCTTCTTATTTGTTTAATTTGCAACATAGTTCTTTTGCTTGTTTACGGCTTTAATTAAGAGCACCAACACCAATGGGCTTAAAATGCCCATTGAAATTTTTTTTGGGTTGAAAATGGAGGAAATCATCCCACACCAATTGGGCATAAAATGCCCACTAAGTAGCAAACAGTGGAGTGCTAGGGAGCTGGGCAGAGATGAGGTGCTACAGTAACGTGTGGGCCCCACACGGTTGGGGCTGCAAATAAATTTTTTTTGCTGATTTCCCACCCAAAACGACGTGTTTTGGGTATAGTGCTGCCAAAACACGTCGTTTTGGGCTGTTAAAAGCAAAAAAAAAAACGAAAAAACTAAATGACACTGCTGACTGGGTGCGTCAGTCGGCCCAATCAGGGCGCGACACGTGTCCAGTCAGTGTACTGGACCAATCAGGTTTTTTCTTAAATTTGCAACGTAATATTGTTTAATAACGAGATTTTCTCATAAAATTTTTTTTTTTTTAAAAAAAAAATCACCAACGGTCATATTTTTTTTCTCTTAAATAGACATCCATTTTGGGGTATTTTGACACACACTTCAAAAAATCACAAAAATATTAAAATTCTAGTAATAATTTAAAAATTACCACTACAAAAAGCCCCAAATTTCATATAATTTAGTTAATTATTTTTTTTTAATTTATGTCATAATATATTATTGATATGTATAGTATATTTTTATGACTTGTTGTAATTAGTTGTTGTTTTAAATAATTTATTGAATTGTTGTTGTGTTTAATTCGTTTATTGTTTTTATTTATGAAATTGGTAATAATGTTTGTGATGAGGCTATTTTCTCATCTAAAAAAAAATAAAAATTAATAATTCACCAACGTCATAATTTTGTTTTTCTATAAATAGACATCCATTTTGGGGATCGTTTGACAATCTTCAAAAATCACAAAAATATTAAAATTCTAGTATAATTTACACAATTCCCACCACAAAAAGCCTTAAATTTCAAGTTGATTAGTAATTGATTTTTAATTTATGTCATAATTTATTCTATTGAGTATGTTTTTAGTATGATTTTTATGACTTGTTGTATAATTATGTTGTTTTAATTGTTTATTATAGTCTGTTTGATTGTTCTTAATTTTCTATTTATTGCTTCTTCAGTCTCTATTTCTCCCATTTTGTCTTATGTGACGAATTTGTGCTACGTGCCAGATAATATATTTTCAGATTGTGTATCAAACAGGTAAAAAATACTTGAAAGTTAAATGTTAATTAACCCTTTTCAAAAATACCCTACATGTGCTACTTAAGCAGCATGGAATTAACCTCTGAACAAAACCAGCTGTCCCCAAACAAATACACTTATACTTCAACGAAGTAAAACAATTATCACACCTAGTGCTCTGCCACGTCCTCTTGAGTTCTCCAAACAATTCCTTACTTAACAAATAAATCTATTAATCAGACTACGGATTTCGACAAAGGTGCCTTGTCCATAAAACTCCCGTCCCAATCAAATATTATTTCCTACTCTTCACAAATAAACACACTATCCTATCTCTGATAGTATGGTTCACCGTGCAAGAGATAGACTAACCCACCTAATATAATTATTCTTGATGCCTATGAAAGGATCCAAACACAGTTCCAGAGACACCTGAGGAATATCCCTTCACACCAAAAGGCCCTACACTACACACCTTGACAAAAAAACCTCAACATCAAACAACTCGCGAAGTTAGACCATAACCCTCATTGTTGCACTTATTCCGAGGATGGAAATACACAACCGTCCTGTCGGGTGAATAACTAAGAGTATCTGAGACGAATCGAGGTGAAGACGCAATTGGTGTTGGGTACAAACCAAACGCAAGAGCCTTGGGTGTGCGAAGGTGTGTGTGGGCTGTGTACCGTGAACAATTTAGCACAGTATCCGTACAGGCCCCATATCCTTCCCGCCGTAGAGCGCTGCTAAGTAGTTGAAAAATGTTGATGAGTATTGGATTTAATACGGAAATATGCGATGCTTGAGAGTCTTACTTTGCTGCGTAAGCAATGGTAGCACGTGCTTTATCGCACGATTACGGCAAGAAGGAACTTCGGTTATCTTAGAAACAAAACAGTGAACATAGCCACGATGTCTTGTCAACCAAACAGCTTCGAACTACGCATGTATTTATCAAAAGAGCGGCACACGAATTGAACAACTACTCTCATACCTCTCTGACTCAACAAACCGACGACTAACAATGACGAACATCAAGCTACCCGTCACATAACTTCAACTTCTCACCACTCGTGTTAGGGAACAAGCGTGTGGTGCTGAACGAGGATGACCCCACGAGGAGTGTTTCAAGAGGCGGTCCAAATCCTCAAGTTACACTGATAAGGTTAGTACCCGTACTACTCGTCTAAGAGAAGAGTTACACCTGAGATCGACACTAATGAACAGCAAAAGATGCTCTGAGCCACCCTGCAACTGTCGTGATGCAACCTTTCAAATTGAATGTGAAGAACGTATGAGAATTATCTAGATATACAGTGCGCCGATATGAACATTCTTATGGGTTCACGTATCATCCTAATTAAAAATTCTAATGTTGAGGAAGCTGAAATGAACAGAATTTGCTTCAATAGAACTTTGTTTGAGGTGTTATTATTTGCAGGAGGTAATTACTACTCAAAATTTCAAACCCGAAGTACGAGAGTTGTCATCAGAAGTAACTATTTATGAGAAGGTGAAGAAGCGTTTATGGAAGGGAAACATCTCAACATGTGTGCTAATACTTGAGCAGTTAACGCAGATATACTTGTGAACTTGCAACTAGTATGCATTGAACAAAGGAATATGAGTAAGTGGTTGAGTTCAAATCGTAGTATGAGCTACGTTTAAGCTGAAATCAATAAGTATTTGCACATCAAGATAAACATTACGAATACTTAATTGGACCGTTTGAAATAATAGGAAAGAAGTTGAAAAGAGAGCTAAAGAACAGATATCAACTTACAGAGTACAAGGTATTATCATATAACAAAAATGTCTTTTTTTTGTTGTATTGAATAGTTTGTTTGAATTTTTTGTTGGTGTACATGTCTCTTTTACTGAATGACCAACCCGCTTTTTTTTATTTTAACACCCTAGATAACTGATATGGGAGCGCCGCCGTCTTACAAGGACATATTAGATGACTAATCAAGTGTCCAGGGAGATATGAATAATCTAGAGAGAGCTTTGTGAGATAGCATTCATTAAAATAGTATTTCTAAGGATTTGTCTATCCATAGTTTCTATTTAGTGGGTGCCAGACCAATTTGTGAAATATAATATTTGATATAACTTCTACTGCGTAAATGAATGTCAATAGAGAAGTTTTTTATAAATGGTGTGTTTTAGTTTTTCTTGTTCTATAGATTGTCGCTTTATCCTGTTTCTTCTTTGTAGTAATTCTTGTGCAATGCAGAATGTGCTTAAGCAAGGTGTTGTTTTCATGTGATGTCTTTAATATGTACTTAAGAAGTTTATATAAATTATATAGCTGATTATAAGTTATGCATATTGCATATTAATGTTATTAATAATGATTTTGCGTGACGTATGCACTCATCAGATGAGTATATGTAATGGATGAGGACGTAGTATATGTCCAATTGGAGATACTGTGATAGACTCAGATATGTATACTCTTGAAGTATAAGATGTAATCACCTCTCAGTATGTAATTGTATTGTAATATGGAATTGACATGTCTTATTCGACTTAATTATTTTCCTCTAGGAAGAACAGTCTTCGGTTATTAGTTGCGTCTCAAGAAAAGATGTAGTCCGCTACTAGTTCATATAAGAAATTAGAGGACAAGTGTTTTCTCTGAAAAGTGTTTAACGAAGTATCTTGAAAAAAGAATGAGACAATTTCTGGAAAAGAGTCATTCTATTCATACACTGAATAATAGCTCTACTCATTTTATCATTATATGTTTTGAATATAAAAGATTACTAATTATTCGAACATGTTAATCTTCTAGAGAAATGTATAATTCAATGATCTTATATACTGAAAAAATTACAAAAATTCAAATTAAATTTGCTCAGAGAGAGAAGTATTTTGAATAACTTTTGTTACTGTATTCAAAGAGACACCTATTTAATTTCTTATTATAGAGAGGGGTTACCAGAGATAATGATCTGATAAAGAAAAATAATGTCATTCTGAAAAACAAATAGATGATACAGTATGAATTTATAAAATTCTTATCTTGAAATTGAAATTTTATAACTAATACTCAAATTTCTGAAAAGTGGTACAATTCCAACACCACTAAAACATTAATGTTCTGAAAAGGTACCAAATAATCATCTGTGGAAGAAAAACGAGATATTTCTGAAAAGTGGAGTTTACTGTGTATTCTTCTAATAAAATAATATCTGGACAAAAAACTAACAATTAAACATCTGAGAAAAGTTACAAGTAATATTACTCTTAGAGGAAAACTCAAAACCTTCATAAAGCATTCAATAATTATGAAAAATGAAATAATCTACAGACCCAACAAATCATGACATTATCATATAGTTTCGGTGAATGTTTTACTAAATCATACTATGCGATCGTTCCTACCAATACTCAGAATCTTATAGGCAATCTACATTACAAGACTCAGAATCTGAGCCCAAAATAAAAAAACAATTATCCATCATATTCTTCATAATAACGAGCTGATTAATATCCTCACAGGGTTTATGTACAAATTAGAAGCTTCGAGAATCATCTTTCATGATTACTCAAAGTTCAAGTAGATTCAGTGATTATTAATTGAATTAGAGAGAATCTGTAACCAAAAATATAGATGGAGTGTGTGTGTTGTATTTCTGTGGTCTCCGATGATTATCATGTTCAAACTGATACCTGTGCCATCAACATTAAAATAAAAACAACTAGCCTCTAATAACCCAAAATTCGAAGCCGACAAACAGATTGCCTGATTGATGGTTCCACAAACTAGAAATGGACATATGATAAAAAGGATAATAAAGAAACGAAGACAGAGGGCAAATCAACAACACAATACGAGCTACGAAAGAAAATTCGATTCGGGGGGCCGAGTCCAGTCGGACCGCATAGTTTTGTTAAGAGCTTAAAAATGCAGCAGTGAAGGAGGGCATAGTAGAGACATATAAGTAGTCCACCGTAAATAACGAAGGGTGGAAGAATATGACAAGTATACATAATGGAGGTGTTATAGTATTAGAATAATTGGTTTCCGGCGATTTTTTAATGGAAGTAAGTATGCGCGTCACCATGAGGGTTACCAGTCTATAGGCGTTGTATGCTTACAACTTTGGGTGTGTCCATAACTTGTTCTTGAAAATCACAATTTCTTTCACGATATTTGAACCCACGTTACTAGTTCCTGTTTTAATTAGGTAAGTTAAACAGATAACAAACATTAATACATACTTACTGAGTGTAATAACAGCAAGTTAACAGCTACTCAGTAAGTAAATGCGGTGTAAGACTATGTATATTTAAAGACGGCAAAGGGTAATGGGAGATAGTAATTTTTCTGGGGCATTTAACTCCTTTCTTTTTTTATGTTGTTTCCTCACTTTCCTCTTTAGGTCACGCATGTAATATCATAAAGTTGTTTGGACCTGTATGATTAAGACTTTGTGTCCTTATGATCAGCATGTGCTTATGTAAAGTCCTTTTTCTTTTATCTTCTGCATGTTGCTATCTTTCTACATTCTACTCCGTTAATATATAACTGGTTTTTTTTCCCCTTTTTTGTATAATTATTTGTTTCATTAAAAGTTCTTGAGTTAAATTCTATAGTCGAGTTAATAAACTTTATGCTATGTACAAGTACCAATACACAAAGTCGATAGTTTAACACCGCATTCTGACACATAAAAACTCTCTTTATAATTAAATTTGGGCAATGAGGTCGACTATGCCGACCGCCTTCCAGTCGGATTGAATACATCTCAGTAATCCTGTAGCACCATAGTACCACAAATAGAAGTCGGTCAGTCATAAATTTGAACCACAGTAAATGCCGAATTCGTCCTGAAATCAGATTTGAGGGAAAATTCCAATAGGTCTGGTCGTCTTGTATTACTGCTAACACTTCCCTATTAGCTAGTGGTTAGTGACTCCTATGTGTTAATTAGCGAGGAGATTTAGGAGATATATACAAGAGGATTTGGAGGAAGAGCTAAGCTAGCATTTCAATTCCATTTAGTTTATCTACCTAGCTCAAATGTAGGTTTAGTCATTTTAGGCATCTTAAATTGAAAATGGATCCTTCTGGGTATAACAGTTTAATATGAATTGAGCAAACTCAAAAACTAGTTTTTTAAAATGAGGTTGAGATATTAGCTTTGTTCTCGACTCGTATCATACGTGGTCCTTGAAGGTATTATTTCCCTCCAAGTACCTTAAGAAACTGCGTCTGCATAATATAAAATATTCCGACTCTAAACATAATCATATAAAGGTCCGTACTCAGAGTAAGTATATCACAGTTAAGTCACTGGCGTCGATAAATTCAAATAGTTCAACAAGTCAAATGAGTATGCTATTACTTTTCTGTTTCACAAGAATAATTAAGTATCAATAAGTTTAAATAAGTGTCAAGAACTATTCATTAAATTCAGATAAGTATTAATAATGAATACAAATAAAATTGAAAGAGCAATATACCTGTCGTATAAGGATCAGAGATGAATACTAATTAACCAAATCGATTTGATTTGATCACTATTTAAAAATTGAAGTCGTTACAACTAAACTTTACAACTTTAAGTTTTAGAATTTTCTTTCCATATGCAGAGTTTAAGAGACTATAGGGACCGGATCGCACTGATTTTTGCGATCCGACCATATTATTATCGGTCGACTCTAATCAGCAAAAAGTATAGTGGTCGATGAAAATGATCGAGTTATATACCTGGTGTATTAAACATTCAATACCCGGTACTTATGAAGATTTTCCTGGCACCGCCAGTATTTTCTACTGTCGGTACTTTTAAATAGACCAATCACGTCGAAACATATCTATATATATAACACTTATTCTTTTTCACCACTAAGACAACGTACTACCAACCAAGCCACGCTGCAACCTCTTTAGTTAACGGGCTGACTTAAAATAAAGTGACTTTCTTTACTTGACTCAATATTGGACATTCACCTTGGATATTAAAAAAAAAAAAATTAAGTCATGCCGTTTCTTCAAAGGAAATTTTTGGTATATAACACGTTGTATTTTATTACAACCAAAAATATCACACATCAATTCGCCTCTGTTGTCCGTGTTTGAAAGAGCCACCCACCAAATATACACACAGTATAAAAAATCTTCTATAGTGGTGGTTTTTATCAATTCAATTTCATTTCTTTTCCCAAACCCATCCTTCACTCACACAGCCTGGATAAAAACCACCAACAATACTCTCTTTTCTTTCTCATACAATCCTCAAAACGCCATCTCACACTCTCACGATAACCCATCTCCATCATCTCTACAAACCCTCTCCTTCTCTACCTCTTCCTCTCAAAGCGAGCGAACCGGCGATTTTCAATTCAAACAAAAGAAAAATGAATTATGTGAAGAGACACCAAGCAAGTCTCTCTTACTCGCGACAAAACATCACACAACCACTTAATGTCTGCAGACAAAACAATTTCTTAATTTCATTCTCGACTTCGTTTTCTCTACCTTCTCTCTCGACGCCAGACACATCAACTTTAATACCTCCTCTTATCGCTGGAAAATCAACGCAACCTTCTTCTTCCCTACTTGACATACATGTTGTTTGCCTCTTCTTTTTCCAACACTACCTCTGTTTCCCTTTACATAACGTGCGAGAAAAACAACCCATTGCGCATCGAATGAGTCAGAAATAGAGGAATTCACGCTTACTAACCCTATCGCGACTCCAGAACACGCCGCTGAATACTCTCGTGTTTAGCTGAACAAACACGGCAAATCACACCCGCATTACGCAGCAAATTCGTGCATCTCCGAAGCACGATATAAAAACAGAGCTTGACTTTGGGATCTATATTAATTATTGTAGATTTTTATTTTCTGATTAATTAACTTGCTCTAATTTAATCTAATGTATGTTTAAATTATATAATTCTTTGTTTGAGTTTTGTTTTACATTATCTCTGCATTGTAGATTATTTCTTTGTAGATTGTCGACTACCAATATTCTACAATAAACAATCATTTAGCAAAAAGGTATTACAAATCTTAATATGAGGTAAATGTATGTCCGAACACTTTCCTTTTTTTCTTAGTCTTTCATGCAACCAGTGGGACTACGTCACCGAGCATCCCAAAATACCAGGTACGTTGTTTAATTCACGAAATCAAAGGTTGGAGTTTATCTTGTTCCTTTCAGAAAAAGGTGGGCGTTCTTATGCGTTTACTCTAGCGTCAAACTATCCGTGATTTCTTTGCAGTTCTCTTCCTATTATTAGCAAGAAATCCCCGCTGATCTTCTCTCTACAATCTGGCCCACCCATCTTTGTGGCATCCGCCGAACTTCTTCCCATTTCACCATTCCACCATCTCATGTTGGTACATATACTAACCATGATTTACCGAGCGTTGGAGGAGACTGAGCTAAGCCACTATTTTCGTATGGAGGCTTACAAGCGCAACGTCCATGTGCTAACGAGCACAGAAAATTTTATCAGGTATGCGCAAAAAAAGCAACTAAGAAGCTCAAACCATCAACTCATAACAGTGAGACCATCTATGAAAGGGCATAAGATGGAGAAACATGACTAGATATCATGAGCGGTTTGGGGTGGTCCGTGTCATGTCCTTTCCCGAGCTAGGTACAACAGAAAGAAATAGACATGAACAAATTCTAGTGAGCACTACATCAGGTCGCTTCTGGATAATTACCGCGTTTTATGTCTAAGTCGTCGCGCTAGCAGTTGCTATTCACTCAAGATTTACTTTTGTAGACTTGTCCTGAAACTCTGATTTAGCGAAATCCCTTTACATTACAAATAGTTACATGAAACTGTTACTTTTAAAACTCAATTAATTTATATTATGTTCAAATTAGGTGTTTCAAATAACTAAGCTTGTTTTATTCATAATCTTCCGAGACTTTTTTAATAGTATTATAATTATCCTCGTTTAATTGTGAATATCTATTTTTAATCTATCATTTCCATATACAAATAAGAAAATGCAAATAATATATCTATAGACAAAAAAGAGTCAAATACAAAAAAACAAGCCAAAAAAAAAAAAAAATCAAAAAACTATAATCAACAAAACAAACATGCTGAGCGGCCACAATCATACAACCCCGACCCGAATGAGACATCCAACCCATTTAAAAATTTAACAAACTAAGGTAGTTTTAAAATAGGTGCAGGAGTTGGAATACCGACTCAGATCTTGCCCTACGTCTAGTGATCATGTAAACAAACATGCTTAAAATCCCTCAAAAATGGAGAAAGAGGAGGTACGCGACCTATAGGTCTAGTTGTCCAGTATAATTTGGTAGGAAATAATGTACTCACCAGAACCGACTAGGAAAAAGGATCGGATCAACTTAGAAAATGGGTTAATATATACATGCCTATGGATGTCGACATACTCTTCCGGTCGCGGTTAAACTCTACGTCTATTCCCATCTCTATTTCTTTCGAAAAAAGAATACGGAGGAATCAATTGAAATTTGGTCAGGTAAAGCGCGGTCGGTGTGATGATATACACATGCAAACCCTATCCGAATATTCAGCTTCTAGAGTGAGCGTGAGAAAAGGATTTTACCGTTCTCGCATAATGAGGAAAATAGTTGATACAAACCCAGGAATCCAAAGAACCCACCTTGTCCGTATCCCGGTCAAGACGTGGAGTTAAATGTACATTGTTCAATTTATTAAGATTTCAGGATCACATGATGCGGTCAAAGTAAGAGGTCGTTACTCTCCAAAAAACGTTTTCTACTAATGTTTTGTTGTACTATCAGATGAATAATGTTGAACGGTATTCAATTTAATGTTTACTATATATGGAGTAAACAAAAACCAGACTACATTTATCGGCAAACGCACAATTTTCGATGCGACGACTATACTCTTTTATAAGACAACCAGCATAATATAGCTGAGAATAAATCAACGTAATCTCTAGAGATATGGATCGCAAGAGATTGACCTTCGATCATCAATTATCCAAGATAAAGATGAGATGAAAAAGTAATATTCTTCTCAGATACAGCTCACTCGCAACGAATGGTGCTGGCGATAAGGTGCCTTTTTGCGGATTTGCACCACCAACGAATACAGGCAAGTGCCTTACTATGAGCTCTCGCGAAGTACAAGAATAGTATGACGTGCAGCGGATTTTTTACTAACCGACGTTTCCTTATCGCAAACTTTGCAACTTTTTCAAAAAGCTAATACTTTACTACGAAATGGACGTGAAACGAATCGTGCACAAGAAAAGACTATGATGACATAACTCTATTGTTCTGTCAAGAAACCGCTTATTTTCAAGTCTGAGAATATTTTGCATGGTTTCAGGATGCTTACATAATCTGTCTCGCCGATGATTAGGGATCGTATAGATCGATGGCAAATGTGGAAAAATATTAGGAACATATCCCCGTCTCCCATCACACACTGACCTAAGTTTAGATGCATACAACGAGGTTTGTCGCCGAAAGCATGATGGATTCACGTTTAGTGTTGTAGTATGAGTGACGGGACGGAAAATGTGTATAAAAATTTATACGATTCAGCATATAGCATCTTGGAGTGGATAAGAATTGTGCGAGGGTAGGCATTTGGGTAACATGTGGGGAAGAGCAAAATGATGCGCGGTCAGATTTAACAATAAACGAGCATGCAACTACTTTCCATCTCTTGAAGCTGGTTGCTGCAAATCTGAAGGGAGCTGGTATGGGATTGGCATGCAGTGTCTGCTATGGAGGAGTATCATGATTGTCTGGTGGCAATGGATGATCTGAATGTCTATACAGGTATTCAACTGGGAATTTGATTGGGCTGATGGACACTTAGACAAATGAATGCAATACCGCCCATGACCCAGAATTCAGGCCCCTCTCAATGGGATGGCTGATATGGTAATAGCCCTACAAGTGTACGCGTTAGGTGGATCTTACTCTAGTCTGATGTGTAATATATTACAAATTGGCGCGCGCCCCATCTCCCACTTGCTCGCAGACCTTTCTCATCCACATTCTATCATAATAACGCAGATCCTAGCGGAAGTACGATGGGTACGGAGCAGATATTGCTCGCATATACGACAAGATGCGGCTGCGCGGGAAAGACGGTTGATGACTCGAGGCTTCTAGGCACTCTCTATCCCCATTCAGCGCTCCCACACCGATCGCGCATCACAGCCACTCCATTCAGTGACGCGAAACCCATAACCACCACGCTAGATCCACATTCCATATGTAACCGCATTCTTTAACCTCTGTGACAGTCAAGTGAGAGGGAATGAAATGGACTTGTTCTTCAATTGGATGCACAACATATTGTAGTGAAACGTGTGGGAGGTAATGTGCAATATTTCAATTATAATAATCAAAAGAAACGAACAGACATCACCTACACAATATTTGAAGGTACAAAGTCGCTCTCTGTATTGCGATCAAATACTTACTACGGGAAGTAATACTCGGAGTCCCCGCAATACACACTACGACTGGCGTCAGAATCACAATTTGACTCAACAGCACAATGAAAAAACCCATATAAAAAAAGTCGGTGCTCAATTTCATAAAACATCGAACATCCCACAATACTCACAATAACAATTCAAGACAAGATATAAAAACCAACAACAAAATAGCCGTAATTTTACTTTAGTAGTCGACACAAATTAATCAACAGCAATTAACAATAGGAATAATCGGTCAAAAACTAGATAATAGCACGCATAAAAATTCAAACTAAAACTGACACACCTCTGTATAGACATAACTTCAGTTTGATTATATGCACACAAAGGCATCGCATTGTATCCGAATCAAGCGAAGGGTAGAAGTTCCGCAACATAAAGACAAGAGCAAACAAGCGACATAATATAGCTCCTGGAAGCTCATTAGTCTGAATTTTCGGAATTAGCACATACTGGAGCACTAACATTTCCGTTACGATAACGTGATTAATCGTCAATATAGCACTCCAATCCGGCAGACCAGAAAGTGTTGGTCCTTAGTCTTTCTAATGACATACAGATATCTTACAGAGATCCTTTATCCAGAATGTTAATATAATGTCATGTATTCAATAGTGAATTATTACGATACTTTATGTTGCAAATTATGTTCGTATTATATGTGGACTTAGTTTTGCAATTAAGTGTTAATTTGCACCTTACCAGTCTAAAGTCAACTTAAATAACGTTTCTAATTCACCCCAATTAGCACATTCTTCTGCCATCAATTTTTCCTATACCCTCAGATGTGCTACATCAAACGATCAGTCAAACAATAGTGTTTAATAAGATAAAATAATTCTTTTAATCGGATTTGCATATTCCTCCAATTTTTTTAGTTTATTTACCAATATAGCAATATAGAGGATTTATTAGTTTGTATTGTTTGTTGTAGTATTAGATTAAGATATCATGGTCTATAAACGTGATAGTTAATATACCAAAGTAAATATTAGTAAATATAAAATTACATATATTAAACTCATAAAAAATTACACCTTACCTGTGAAAAGTACTTCTCCAATGAAATATACCAATTTGGACTAATATATGAACACATTTAATTGCATTCAAACCTTGTAAATGATATCGTTCAAAATAATGAATACATTATAGTTTATTTAAAATTATAATTAACAAAAACTATAATATAAAATGTGTTGGAATAAATAAAAAACCGGTGATGTGTATTATGGGTAGAACGATGGATAGGAAGGCGAATCATGTAGAGAATAGAACGTAGATTGGTGATGGATTCACTCTCCTTTATTGACCATATGTCGTGAGAGAAGTGGCAAACTTCTTCTGCGAATATATGACCGAAATAAAGTTGGTTGTTACGGTAGGGTGGATAAAGTGATGAGCAGAAGCAGAATAGTGCTGAGAGAGAGTTGGCCCAATCCTTTTGTCAAAGTTGGATATTCTTAACTTTATTAAGTTAAAATTAGTTCCATCCTCTTGGTGATTACTCAAGTTACATCGAATCTTCTCACCAACACGATTGATTTCACTTACCACAATATCATAATGATGATTATAATGCACAAGAAGGACGTAAAAACCGCGCTATCCTTTCCTTTTCCAATTAAAGATTAATAATCCACATAAAATATCTTGAAATACATTTGCTCTACCTTCACGTTCACATATAACTAAATTTCATAATTGTTTATATTAATGTTCTTAATTATAATATTTATAGTTACAATAACTTCAATCTAACACTCTCGACTTCATACACCTTCTAATTCGTACTTTCCTTACATACTACCAATTATACCAATTGCCTTCATCATACACACCTACCTAGTATATCTGATTGACAAATTTTATCATATATAACCAATCTTTTTGTGTTTATCAGCCCACCATTGCTTCGCATAATAATATTACATTGAGAGTTTTGACCCCAATAACTGAAACTTAGTCTTCGATTTGAACTTTCGGCTTTACAAAAGGGCTAACCTCAACCCCCTTCCTTTAGACTAGGGCACAAACACTGATCTTAATTTCGTTCCTACCTCTAACCCGTAATCTCTTTCTATATTTTGTTTTCTGGATGATGGAATTGGTTAAACAAGAAAATATTTGCCCAAGATATAAGGTTCGAAAGGATAACGTTCCTTCTGAAGAAAGACATTATTAAATATGAAAATGATTACAACACTCAGAACAAGCTCTAGAGTTGTTTGCTCTTTAGAGAGATGGAAATCCTATCTTTCTATGAAGGCAATCTTTGCTCTAGATGACTTGAGTTTCTTATTACTCTAGTATTTCCCACAAGTTTGTCTCCTCCAAGTCTKACAATGACCCATATTTAAAACTAAGCAGCATTGGATGATCTTTCTGAAAGGAATCTAATGGTACTTTACACTTTTTAACCCACTAACAAAAGCAAAACAGTACTCACCACACTTCTTTCTTACAAAGCTGATAAAGAAAAGTATAATAATGCAAAGCTAGAATAGTTTCACATGCTTCCGGATCGATCTAGTCCATCATGAGATTCTGCATTCCTTCATCTCCAACATTGGATTCCCAATTTTCACGAAAGTGGTTGCCATTAACCTCATGTTTTTGAAAGATGTCTTCAAAATATCTAATAGTGTATGATTTGTCCCATGTTAGAAAAGATTCTAATAAATAATCTTTTCCAAYAGTGGACAAGAACTTTATTTCCAACTTCAACATGTTCCAAGTAGCTATGAACTGATTCACCATGAATTATGCCTTCTTGATAGTAAGCACACATCTCTTTTGGGGCGATAACAGTGGTGTTTCCTACTCGGAATATTAATGGTGGATTTTCTCCTTTCTGTAGCTCTAAAGTCTGATTAATATATTGAGTAATGTAGAAGAACCCAATTGCTCTTGCTTGAARAAACCACTCGCCTTTGCCTTCTGCATATTGGATCAACTAAGTTTTAACATTCAGGACCCAAAGTTATTAAATAATGTGGAGGATTAATCTTTTTTTGTAATAACTTTTATGTTGGCACATTGGACTTCAAGTGAAAAATAACTAGTTCTTCGTCGATATTTACCAGCTCTATTAAACACGTATTTCTGGCAATTGGTGCAGTGATATTTATAAAAATAACATCCCGAGAAAGGGATGCAATAGAATCAATGAATCATGCCATATTTCCAGGCTTTCATTTTCTTGTTAGCATATCCA
>SNQN01000028.1:213697-237048 GCA_008642245.1 Bassia scoparia | reverse complement strand
GCGGGTATGATGCTGCAGCAACAGGTTTCAACCGATGTAGCAGCTGTGATTTGATTTGATAGACTTGAAGCTATATTTATTGTTATTCGTTTAGCTCGTATGATTGGATGACTTTTAGTACTACGATTCTAACTTTGGTCTGTCATTTTTTTTGGAAGATCTCTTGATTTCACACTTATTATTAGCTTTTATATAAATTATCCGCTTTTGGTTTATATACTAATATCTTCATTTGTTTTTATTTTATCTTTTTGGATTTTCTTCATTGTAAGTTTAAATTTTATTTAGAAACAAAACTTGATTTAACGAACAAATATAAAAATGTCGCAATTAAAAAGATATTGCCAGAATTCAATGGTGTTTGCCAATAGCCTATCTTTGCACGGTTCCACTAGAACAAACACTGCTTGCATAGCGTTAAAAAAGTGTTGCATTGAAAGTGTTCTTTAGCCGTTATGAAGCTAGCGTTGCACTGATATATAACCGTTATGTTGTATTTTATTTTGGCACGGTTTAAAAGGTTGCATTAAGGTTAAAGGTTGCATGATATTCTATTTGCACCGTTTCTCATATGCTATCACCGTTTGCTTAGGGTTAAGGAGACTATTGCAGTAGCTCTTTTCAACGGTTCCTATACAACTTTGCATCTAGAGGATCTTATCCCCACGGCACCAATGTTCGGTTTTAGGACCGTTGCTTAGCCTAAATGCAACAGTTTTCATGGTGTCAAACGCAACGGTTTTAGGCGTTGCTATAGGTAACATGTAGTAGTTGTACTTTTAATTTCATTTGTAATGTATTATTTAACTATCACTTTCCCTTGATTTTTTTTTGTGCTTTATTTTGGTGGTGAACATTAGGAACATCGTTTTTATGGAGTTGGGTCAAAGAAAATTTAGATTATTGGAGCGGAAAATGTGTAACTGGGGTAAGTAAGTAAAAAAAAGCATTTAAATAAGTAGTAAAATTGTCATAAAAATGGAATAAATCAATGCACAAATCATTAACGCTGCCAATAGAGACCACAATCATTATTGGAACCGCGTATACGGAGGGTAATCATATCTTTCTATTACATCTTCTCTGTAAAACTTATTATGTAATACTATAAGTATGAGACACGGTGTGAGGTTCTTAGTGTTTATTTGTGATCTCTCTTAAAAAAATTTATAGTTCAAACGCTATTGATGATTCAAATTTTAATAATTTTATTATTAAAATTGAATTTATCTATCTATCTGTATTTTTTTAGCAAAATATTCATTTATTAAATTTATGGATTACACTTATATCAGATCTTCTTAATAAGATTAAATAAAAATACCGTTGATCTCAGTATATCTAAAATAATTATATCGGAACTAAAAAGATTTATTAAAAATTAATAATAGAAGTCATTCTTATTAAATTTATAAGCAAACATTGGATGAATGTCTTTACGTTTCGCGAATGTCGTGTCTTTAAATTTTCCCGGAAACATTGTGCTCTAACACATTTTTTTTTTACAGAACTAGTATGTTAATCCTCTTTCTTAAGTTAATACAGAAAAAAACAAATATTTTTAATAAAATTTAAATTAACTATATGAAACAAGTTTACATTCTAAAGCCCCCCCCCCCCCCCCCCCAACAACTCATATCTTATCTTAAAATTTATCTAGATACACATTAAAAGAAAACAACTATATCCATTTAAAAACACACCACTATTGTCCCATCTCACTCGATTTAATTTTATAACAGCTCTTATATCTCATCTCACTTTTATATTTTTTTAATTTTACAATTTGAATAAAATTTTTAAATTATAATATATAACATCATATCATTCATTTTTTATCTTTTATCGGGTAAACTTATTTTTCTATATTACCCCAAACAACTCGCCTCATTATTTATCCGTCATAAAAAAAGAGTTCCAAAACATTAAAGAAAACATTGCCGATGAGGCCGTTCAATTCAATTTTCTCAGATGAAATAACGCCACTGAAAGAAGCAATGACTATTTATCGGTATTCTAAGATTATTGACGCTTCAAATTTACGATCCTCGTGATATGGTAGCAGGACCATTTTTTTATGGCATGAAAAATGTACATTACTATCCTATTCTCCTTAATGTTTGTATTTTTATATTCAATTCCTTATTACTTTCAATAAATACATGATTTATTTTATTCTAAGAGGTGATAAAATGGAAGCTACAAAAAAATACGTGCCTCTGGATAGATCAAAGCATTTGTTTATCAAGTTAAGAAGGCGGTGTCGCTCATTCACATTTTGGCGTGGCTGGATGAAAATGATGAAACTATGACCAACAACTCCTTACAAGATAATTTTTTTTCTGACCACCTAAGAGTTCGCGCTTATTACCTGCATCCAATTTTACAAACCGTCCTTAATGGTGCAAGTATATTCGCTGTTTTGGGTTGGACGACGATAACGAGGCGTTTTTTTTAATGACGTAATAGCTTAGCGTCGTTTTGATTCTTTTACGACCGTATACGGACGGTTAGGTGTTCAAATTTTATTTGTTGACCAAGGCGGATTATTCGTCCGCCTATTAGTGATGTTTGTTACGACGATGGCGGGTCGCTAAATGTTGGTTTTCCTTAAAAAGAAATTTAGTCACCTAGGAGGGTCATGAACCCTTCCCTCGCAACCCAAACTCTTTCACAACTGAAACTCCTCATCACTGTTCCTTCAGCAACCCTTCCCTCGCAACCCCGAGCGGCGCCTCGCCGGCGTATTAGTCTCCTCGGCCCGAGCGACTGCACCTTCCTCTCGCCTGTGTCTTCTTCGCTCTCCGTTGCCCTTTCTCCTCTGCGCCTCTTTCACACAAACCACAGTGCAAGCAATAAGCAACAACGCACACAACAGCAGCAACGCAGCGACACCTCTCTTCCTCTCTCCCTCTCCCAGTGGTCTCTCTCTCGGATCTGATTTCCGTCCCGCCCCCAAGTTGGGTAACTCAAACCTAATTTGTTTTCTGTTACTCAACTCATTCTACCTCAAACATTTTTAATTATACACTCAACTAACCAAGTTTCCTTAACATCACGATTACAGCAACACTCAATTTTAAATTCAAAATTTATTCATTTTTTCTCCATTAGTAGGTTGCTTTCTCTATTTTTTAGGTTGATTTTTCTATTTAGTTGATTTTTTTATATTTGTTTTCCCTGGACTTGTTGTGTTTGACGGCTAGGCCACCCTGTCCATCCGTCTTTGCTGTCACCACTCTGGCTACGTTCTCCTTCCACCTCTGTTCTTGGCTCTGAATTGTTGTAAGTTTTGTTTTTTTTTAAAAATCAGATTTATTGTTGGCTTGCTTGCCTATTATGTTTGTTGGTTTTTTGCTTAAAATTAGTTTGATTTATTTTGCTTTAGTCTTGATTATTCTTGTTGTTTGTTTGTTTGTTTGTGTATTATTTAATAATGGATGAATTGATTAGAATTAAGGAAATTAGATTATTTATTTTTGTTTTTAAAACATAGTTTTTTTTATTGTGGTTGATTTGTTTGCTGTATTTAGTTTTATTTATTGTATTGTTGTTTGATTTATTTGTTTCTTTTTCTATGTTCGCATTTATGATTAAGGATCTTTAGTAATTTTAGTGCAGCATCATGTGTATGAATTATGATTTATTGCATTCATGATTATTTGATATATTGTCAGTAACATAGTAAACAAATAATACTTGTTGATACTATTGCTGTATGAATTTTATGGTAACATATATTGGATTTTAGTTATTGTAAGTCTTAAGTATGAATTTTGATTAGTTATTAGATCTATTATGTGTTTACCGTAAATAACGGCCATGAGTTGTGAGCATCTGAAGATTTAGGGAATTGTAATAATATTGGAGAAAGTAGAAAATTGTAAATTGACGCTTGGATAGTGTTTCTCGCTCTCACTCTATCTCGCTTACTGGGTATTCGCTATACTAAAGAATATTTCCAAACTCACTTCTTATTTATATGATCGAATGTGAGATGTTTTATCTTCGGTTCGATATTTTTAATTGCGTAGTTGGTTAACCCTTTAAAAGAAAAGAGCGTAGTTGGATGTTCTACATAGGCTTGATGATGGTGGTCACCTTAGGACGCGTTTATCAATGGGTCATTAAGGTTTTGTTGACTTCGACCTCTAAGAGCGCCGTTGCATGATGGTGATAGGATAAGGTGTCCTACTGACGTGTTAGAGATTGGCTGCAGGAAATACTTAGCTTGAAGTCGTGAGGTACAACCTTACAAATAGATGTGTCGCGGATTTAATCTGCTTTTTAGTAAACGAAGCGATCCCTACACGCAATCAAATGGGTAGGACTTTTCTACGCACGAGAAGCTTCTAAAGGGCTGGAGCTTCCCATACATGGAGAGATACACATGCCCCAGTAGGTTGTATGCTATTTTGTAAGGAGCGCTCTCTTAGACAAGTGTAGGGTATGTGGAAGTGATCGTCTATAAGAACCTCTAAGGAATGTTCATTCCTACAAAGTCTGATTACTTTCCCATCACAACAAGTTGCAAGATGTTTACAACCTAAGAAACATTGGCATAGGAAATGACCTGGATACAAAATACCCGAGTGCAACGCACCTGTAGCACATCTAGTGCAACTTAAGCTTGGAATCACTTTTGACAAACCTTTTCCCGAAGTTCGCATTTGAGCCTACCAAAATGTTAGCCTTGGGTTGTGCCACTGATGGTTTTATCCTTTGGGATTTGCGGAGGGCAATTTCTGTTGGACCATCTTCTTAAAACCATTACAACCTTGCCTCATCCG
This sequence comes from Bassia scoparia, assembly GCA_008642245.1. Lineage (NCBI taxonomy): Eukaryota > Viridiplantae > Streptophyta > Magnoliopsida > Caryophyllales > Amaranthaceae > Bassia > Bassia scoparia. The sequence continues at coordinate 232,258 of SNQN01000028.1, read as the reverse complement.
ATGTGCATGAAGAAGCAATTTCTGTTTTCTCTCCTTGATTGTCCCTGGCCTGACTCTAAAGAACTTGGATGTTCAGCAAACCTCTAGCTTGGAAGAGTGAATAAACTGTGGCAGTTGGTCAAATGATTTTTGACCATTTCAAACAAACAAATTTCAAGCTCTCGAGAGCTCTCTTTGTGGACCTCATTATAATTTTCCTACGATATGGTTTCGTTTCTGGATGGCGCCACTGCTGAATGGAAAGCTGTCTCATAAATACCTGGGCAAACGAAAGCTCTGGCACTGTCACACAGGAACACAGTCACTATTGGTTCGATTGTAATCCGGGCAATTTCTTCGATCTGATCAACCCTTTTCGATAATTCCATATATATTATTTTTGGTATTAATTCTTTCTTATATCCAATAGCATAGACGTTGAATAATGACTGGCTCACTCACTATCAATTGTCGATGAGGAATTTGCGTGTGTGTAAGGACTTGCCAAGCATTTTAGTGGTCCCGAGTTCTCTAAAATATTGAAGAGGCGAAAGGGAGTGGTTTAACAGGAGTTTTCTTGGGAATCTGCATATTGGAAGGATTTGCTTCTCAGTCACACTTATATGTCATGCATACATCAAAACGAACTTAATAGTCTGATAGGGTTGAATGACTTATGTTAGCATGTTTAATCTTTAAAACCTAATTATAATGGTTGGCGAAGTTGTATAGTTAGGAGTGAAATATGGCTAAAATGGCTATTTGAAGTTTGAGTGTCGAAACCACTTAAACAGTCTTAGAAGCTTAACGTGGATTATGTTTAGAATGTTTATGCTTTTAAAACCTGCACTGGGTTGAGTGTATAAGTTAGCAGCGAAATATGAGCCTAAACTGGCCTAATCGCCTAAAATGGCCTAAAATGAGTCTATTTTGAGTTTTTCGTTTCTAACCACTAGAAAACAGTCATAGAAGCTTAAGTGATTATGTTGAATGTTTTCCTTAAAACCTTGGTAGCATTGAAAGTGTATAATTAGGAGCAGAAATGGCTCCTAAATGTGTATTTTGGTGTCTAAACCACTACACACAGTTGTTAGTAAGCTTAGTAACTTATGTTAAATTGTTGCTATCCTTAACCTCTGTAATGGTTTGAAAGTGTATACGTTAGGAGCCAAAAATGGTCTAAAATGGCCTATTTTGAGTTTTAAGATTCTAACCACACTACAAAACCTTAGGGAATCTTTAGTGATCTTATGTTTTTTTGGTGATAGGGAGATAAATTGCAAACACAGAACACATCAACCTAAGCCAAACTAATTTATAGAGAAACACGTACTAGGTAGGCTTCTTCAACCCCTAAAACTACGGCAAAAACGTACTGGTACAAAGCAGCTAGGCAAATTACTGCTGACACAACGCATTATCCCAGGCTCTATCTTTGTAGACCTGACTTTTTTAAAACCAGGTGCAATACCTAACTAAATTACATCAACAACTGAACTGGCATTTTAAAACCTCTAGTAATGAGTAGGACTGCAGATAACCTTAGCTTAATTCCTTGTCCAACTGTTGGTAAAACACAGTGCAAGGAGCGTGACATGATAATGTTTGCTTTGTGGAGGGGTGCCACCCCGACCCTTTTCTACGAAATTTACCACATGAGCTATTCCTGGAGGAGACTCTTGAGCTGGAGCCACACAGACCTGTGTCCATAAGTGGTGTAGCTCTAATTCAACAAAAAGGTGTTGCTGTCTCACCCCCTTGTAGGCAAATACACTAAGTGTCAAGGGAGACTCAACGTGAAAGGTCTAGCCTTGACTTAGCAAGCCTATTATGAGCAACCATCACCATAGAACTGATGCTTGTGCCGGATAATTGTTTACACTGCTAGATGCCAGGGTTGGCGTAGATCGATCAGTAGATAAAATTTGTAAGCCCTTCCCAAATGTTGTAAATGACTAGGCCACCATCACCCCTATTCCAACTCTGACTCTTATCTTTTGGCCTTTACAGATTACAACTCCAGATCCAGGCTAGCAACGCGTAGGTACTTGGACACCAAGATTTCTTCTTTTGAGGGTGACTGCATATGACCACTTGACCCATAGGTTTGTCTTTTTTGTGCCATTTGCCAGACTCTCTTCCTTAGGGAAAATGTTCCTACGCAATGTTTCTCACCACCAGTCCAAGCAAATTTTTTTGCCTTGCAATAGCTCGACACCACCGCCAAAGTCTTGTACCAACAGCTTTGCCCTTCATAGGTTATCTCCTGCAAATGAATTATTATTCTATTGAATTACACTAGGAGAAAAAATACAAATCCTGCATCCAGTAAGTGTAGGTGCTCATGAGTACTGCACTTCACCAACTGCAATCTACCAGCATGGAAAAGGATGTCGAGATTGCCTGCAATAGAATCCAGCTAGCATTTTGTGATAAAGTGCGTCACATCAGTGCTTTCATGTGCCTTGTTTACAATAGGGCACCACGGTACTTGAACGAACCCTCAACACTAAACCAGTTCCTTATAGCAGTAGATCAAATTCTTTGCAGCCAGTTCATTTAGAGTGTAAACCTCGATTCCCCTTATTGCTGAATTACAGGACTTGTCAAATGATGCAGACCCAAAGCAGAGTGGGCACTGGGCAAAATGAACCTAAAGAAGACATAAGTTCATCTGCAAAACATATCTGTTCCTTTCAAAATCCCACATTTAGGGTGAACTTGAAACTGTTGCTTCTTGAACCTATGTAAAAAAGCTCCTGGTTAGATATCCATGCGTCACAACAGCAAAGGGGACATGGGGTCACTTCGCGCGGACTCGCCAAGCTTAATTAACCCATGCAAGTCCCATTATGAGCAGGTAAACATGCGTTCACACCACCATAGGATCCTGCAAATAATGAGGAAGGGAACTGAGAGCTAGCAACCAAATTTCAAGGAAACCCATTCAATGGTCATAGCTTTTGCACGAGCGTCAATACCTCATCAACACCTGAGAGCATTGTTCTTCTGGCTATGTCTAACCAAATCTTGGCCGCAAATGCCAGTATTTGTTTAATGATGCTTCTACCTGTGAAACAAAGCTCTTGATTTTTAGAAATTCAATTCGCGGGAACCGCTTGAGCCTACTACAGGGAGTTTGGAGATACTTTTGTAGATGCCCATCGCACGCATCTATTGCCGGCTAATCGGTACAAGGCTTCTCGGCATGAGTATCTTAGGAACAAGTGGTTACTAGAGGTGTATCCGTACAGCTCTGAGCATATTTGCCTGTTATTGAAAAATCCTCGGCCTGCAGAAAATCCTTACCCAACAATGTCTCAAGCGCTTTGAAAAAGTACTGCACAAACACCGTCAGCCTGGCGCCTTACATCCACTGGGATGGCACCAGAGAGCACTTTATGTCCTTCTCGTAAAGTCCAGATTCTAACAGTTATTGCTGATCACAGATAACACTTTGCCTTGGGAGGACAATTTCTACTTGAGTTCCTTGGGCAACTTAGTTTTACTATGACCAGAAAGGATAAAAAGTGGTTAACAAAGCTCACCACACTTGATTGGGGTCAGTAATCCAGGGGACTGCTGATCTTGGATAGTATTAATCGATTTCAAATTCAGCCCTGGTTTTATACATATGTGAAGGCTTAGTGTTAGACTCACCTCATAAGCCCAGTCACTGCTTGGCTTTTGGCCTGAGAAACCAACACAGTTTCCCTATGCCCTCGATCTTAAAGAGCTTGGACTCATTCTGAATACAGTAAGGTGTCAGAAGGGGAGGCATGAAGATTCTCCTGTCCACAAACAACTCACCGTAGGCAACATCTTTAGCTCCTGAGCGGGATTTTTAGAACTTGAGCTTTTGCAATTAAAAATTAATCTCCTTCAGCTAGCGACCTAGGCTGCCTTGACTATAGAAAGAAAGTTCTTGATGATGGTCCACACTATTTGTAATCTGAAGGGTTTAGACCCAGGGCCTCCCTCCATAACACCTGAGAAGCCCCAGGACTATGATCCAATCCACTCTTGGGAGGTAGGTACTCTCAAGTAGTATAAGGGTAGCAAGCAGAAGGATTTGGCTTAGAACCCTATCAAACTTGGGACATAATCCTTGAGTCTCGTCTCATGTTTATTATTCCAAGTGCAAAAATCTGCCAGAAAACTTTATACAACCAAGGCCTACATCAAAAAGTACAGTCTTTAATAGGAGCATTTCGAAACTGCATTTGCATCACCAGTTCATATTCATCAGTTAGCTAGCTATTATTTGAAATCTCTCCATAAGCCAGGTCCATGGATAGAAATTGGCCTGGTTATGCTTCCATAACTGAACCATTCACTCTTCCTTATGTGCATACACACAAGGTACACAATAACTTGACAGTATGTCTTTGGAATAGTGACCTCACAAGATGATTCATCTGGGTCTGACATCCTGATATTTTGACCTTGAAACAACTAGGGTCCCACATTAAAATGATTTACCCCCCCTTGCACGGGATATTGCTGTGATACATCTCCATGGCACAACGTTAGCTAACAAGCACCAGGTTATGAGCTTTCACCTGGTTTCCAAGAGGCTACTAGCATTGCACTGTTTGGAGATGATGCTTTTTGACCTGTTTCTGCTTGTTCAGCTATTCGATTGCTCTGACATCTCCAGAAAAGATATTATCATACTGATGCAGGAGGTAGAACCCCTGGATCAGTATGCTCTCTAGCTTGTTATCAGAAGCTGGAGCAACGGAAACTAGCATCCTCTTAGGGTCCGCAGAGCTCGACCATCTCAAACTATTCGACCAACCAGCGGGAATTTCATCGAAGGCTTTAGAAGCGACCTTAGTCACCAACGTAAAACACCATCCTTCATCTGGGGAAGGGGATTCTGAGGGGAGGGGGAAGCTGTCCAAAGGTGGCAATGCACCACCTTGGAGGAATTTATAGAATCCTGCTGGGTAGAAGCAACTGAACAGGGTCACCACACTTAGGGTTTCCAGGTATAGATGGCTTCCTTTTTACATTTGGTCCATAGCATTGCCACTATTCTGCAAGCTTGCAATCACAGTGTTTCATTCTAGTACTGTCTGTTCAGTCCAAACCAACTCATTACGAATGTCATGTACTCGGAAATCCTGGTCACCTTACCTCTACCAGCAGCCTTAGCATATTTGAGACGAGGTTTAGTTTTCGTATGATGATTCACCTTAGAGCTTGCCAGATTTTCCTTAACAACTTTCAGACAGGACCAGGAACCAGTATTTGACATTAAGCTTGGGTATGATCTCAATGGAACCATTTGGAAAATCCTTCCTCCAAAATTACTTCCGGGACCACGCTGTTTCACCATTAGAGGCCTTTAGAATCAAAGTACAGGACCTTGACAGCAAAATCCCACCCCTTTGTCTCAACCAGACAACAAACCACCCTTCATCAGAGGAAGCAAATAAGAGAGATGCCTCGGTTCCTCAAACTCCGCTTGGAAGCCTATCATATCATATGGGAAGTGACTTACACCAACCACAAACATAATTGATAGTCAGTCTCAAAAGTCGCACCTATGCCGTTATCTCTAACACAAGATTACAGATGTCGTGATATCATTTACGCAACTAGATGCTCAACTGAGATACGGAGAACAACACTCTGCAATTATGAGCTCGTGAATTAGGTAGAAGGTCATGACGAGTCACAACCGAACGCTAATTTAAGTAAGAACCTTTTCACAACACAAAACTGTGTGCAAGAAAATAGAAAAAGCAGCTCGGATAAACGCAAATCCGATATATGATGAATCTGAAAACAACAATAGGGCAAGATCTGGACCAGCCTCTCCCAATGATACTTCACGGAACTTAGATGAGAATGCCTAATCGCTGAACATGCATATCATGGAGGGATATCGTTTACCCGCCTTGGATAACATAAACTTGTCCTAATTCCAACTAGTCATCTCACTATCGAACAAACATCGTTTGGCACTAGGACTATAGATGTCCACTGATCCGAAGTCATTAAGAGTCATTCTTAGATCATACTAGCTAATATATCAGACTGAAGTGAGAATCTCAGAACCATACCAGGTCAATCGAACCCTAGGGCTCCTTCTCCTCGAGATACTTTTCGGACAACTCATCTTGTTCATATACAGCACTCCATGTAGTACGTACTGAGACTTCCAATTATAAGAAATAGTAGTAGCATAGATTTGAAGATACGCAGAGTATGTATGTGATACTTCTATTGTAAATATGCTTTGGAGAGATAATATTAGAATTGTGTTCGGATATTTCTTACTAGTTACAAATGAGTCTACGCACATATGTATCCTCGTTTCGCCTATTTGAATGCTTACGTATAGTACAAAGAATAGTAAAACTGGTGTATTAATCCAACTCTAACTAATTAAGTTGAGATGGTGGTCAAGAAGGAAGTTACGCCTATGCTGTGTCTTCGTTATTCTGTTCGGTTGCAACTTCATATCGATCCTCTACCGACCATGGGTTTTGCAGGAGTGAGCGTTCTGTGCTGCTTCTTTCCTTAGCTTGTGCTGGGAGAGTAGTGGACGTCGGATCGTTCGCTCGCTGGTTTTGTTCGTGTTTGACACTTTCGGTGTCATGGGTGGCTTTGGATGTCTTAGTTATTCTTCCCCCCATTTCTTTTGAGAACGGTCTTTGCCATGCATACACGAGTGGACTCAGAAAGGCGATCCTGCTGACAGAGGGATTGCTAGAGAGATAAGAATCGAAAACTTTATTTTTGTATTTTATGTTACTTTATTGTTCAGACCTGTTATGCTTTTAAAACCTTAGTTATGGGTGAAATGTAATAGTTGGGAGCCAAATGGCCTTAAATGGCACTAAAATCACCTAAATCAATGGATAGCACATTCCTAAGGATATGAGTAATGCTCATCGCAGAGTATTCTCTTGGTTTTTGGCCGCTGTCAACATCGACAGAACTCTAAGAACAAGCTCATCATTTTAACGAGCTGAGTTTAGAAGTTTGCTAGTCTAATAGTGGTTTTTTTGTGTCATTGTCTTCCCCATGTATTATCGCATATCTCTTTCTAGAAATTCTTGATTTTTTGTGTGCTATATCGCATAGAACAGCGTCGTTATAATATGTTGTTTATTACTTATTACGCTCAATCATAGGCCATCAGATCGATTATTAAAATAATTGAATTTAATTTAATTGTGTCCATATTTCCAAATTTGTAGAGCAAGGATATATATTAGATATTTTAATGTGATTCATTATATTGCATTATGAAAAACACTGTGTGTGGTCAGGCTTTATTATGTAGTTATATTACTTGATATTTGTTCGAACATGTTCTCTTAATCGCTCTCTGGTTTTCTCGACTATGTTATTGCCTGCCTCTGAATTTGTGATGTGTTAGAGAATGCGTATTCTGCATGTAGAGGCTTTAATGTCCCTAATTTGCTCGCAATTCGATAACTGTATTTTGTACTTGTTGATTCAGACTCTTATTCTCTCTCCACCTCGAACCTCCAAATGCACTAACTTAGGTTGAGAACTTGATGGTGTCACTGATACATTGTGATTGAGATCTAACGATCCTTTAGGAAGCCATTATACTTGTTGACTACTCCTAGATCTCCTCTGGACCTAGATATATATCTCATCTTTTAACATCAACTGTGTAATCATTCTAGAGATTGATAGTAGTTTTATTTTTGATTTTTTTCGTGATATCGAACTGGACAATAGAGACCTCATCACACTGCTGCTGCGAGATGTTCTATTCATAAACTGCTTCTATCCATATTTTATTTTATGTTAAATAGGTCTATTGTATCTCGGTGCGTTACATATATGTATATTGTAACACCGGATATGTAGCATATGATAGATATATTTTCTTTGATAGGTACAGGTCTTTAACTTTTTCGAGAATCTTGCTAGGATATGTTCTCGTAATGTTTCTCGTTTAAGTTTTTATAGTTTTTATTCAGTTCTTAGTTGTTTAACTTGGGTTATTTCCACTAATAGTTTTTACCTATCATTCATCTTCTAATTTCATTGTGCGGGTATTTTACTGATAGACTAGATATATTGTCTGTGAGAGTGTATTATGCAAGAACTTATTAAAGTAGCCGTCATAATTATTGTGTGGAATTTACATAGCATAAAATTAAGTTAGCTCTACTTATAACATAAATGAGGAAGTGAACACCTCGTGTTGGATTCTTATCTCTTCTCTAGCTAAATGACATTCAGAAGAGTTCAAGGTAAGAGTGGATATACGTAGAGTAATATAATATATTATTGCCAATTGTGGAAGAGACTTTTCTCTATGTGATATTTGCACTCTTATCTGTTGCTAATTACTGCATGGCTGTCAAGAGAACAGATGGCTGCCCTCTGAAGCTGATTGTGCTTAAGATGTGACGATGGACATTTGGTCCGTGTAAGCGACGACTTAGCATTAACGACCTGTAGTTTTTGAATAGACGCCATGAACGAGTGTTTGAGTAAAGGTTTTCAGAAGGTAATGATATGTTGGTGATTTTCTTGTGTTTTTGTTTTTTTTTCAGCATAACAGATATAGATGATTCAAGAGTACATTATACCTGTATTACAGAGCGCCTTAATCATCGAGTTTCCTCGGCAATCCAAAGTTTCTTTCCTTCTCTCGATTTGCGAACTCGCATTACCTCCTACTTCGCCCTCTCACCGAGCACCCCTGAGTTGCTAACCTCATTTCCGGATGGACTATTTAACGTCATTTGTTTCGTCATATGGAGTACATAATTCTGAAGTATTGTCCTTCATTTAATATTATGCACGATATCTACTACTCTCAAATGCTATGCCGTTTTTGAGCATATGCGTGTGATAAGGGGTACGCAAAATGAGTTGAACAGCCATTTTCGCTAATGTACAAACTTAACTTACGATGTTTGGGCAATGGCAAATGAACAATACCATTCTCTTAGGATACTATGTGGTCCATTCCGACATTAAAACGCGTATTTCGCAACATGTCACTCCCAGTCGCTTTGTGCACTGTTTTTAGTTATTTCACTATGTTTATACTGAGGATTAAAGCATTTATTGTAAAGAAATACAGCTCTCTCAAGAAAAATGATCAGATGGATTACGACGTCCAGACGGCAATCTTGGACCCGTAGTATCCCCCAAGCAACTAGTATGATGCCTCGAGAGAGATTCAGGGTGATGGATCAATGCTGCAGTCTAATTTTGAATTTATATGTTAGGGTTCTGATATTTGTCCAGGCAGTCTCTCTCTCTGTCACAAGTCTATACCAATCCCGCAGAGTACGTCAGGTGGTATATATATGTTACTGATCTTTTTTCTGACCGACAATTATTTTCCTTGACAGACACGCATGAACGTACCCTGATTGGCTTAAATGGACCATAACAAGCATACAAACCGCGAGTCATGGTGATCCACGTGAAACAAAGTTGATGTATTCATCCTTTCGTTATTTTGATTATTAAGTGGTGCGCGATACCGCTAGTTAATCAACCGAGTCGCACGACGGGAGGTGCATTATTAAGGGTAAATTGGGTTGACGCAGTGCGGCTCTCCAGACGAGGGGTCTGATTCGGTATATTGGTTAGTGGACGGTTCCAATGGTATAAGATTTTCAGAACGCAACACCTTTTTGGGGCACGGGTTCGCGACTCTTGTGAAGATTTGAGAGCTTGTTGCGAGGAGTCTTCTTTCCCCAATTCGGGACGTCTATGTTATTTTCCAAGATCCATTATCCGATGATAGCGTCTCCACGTCGCATCCCAGTGCAAGTAAACATCTTTACATTTTTTGGTTGATGAACATATTCTATAATTTACCACTAGTTTTTTTGGACTTTTCGTGCAATGCAGGTACGGCCGGTCGTAATAGTTTTCCGACGTTGGGCGGTCGGTAAACCCTTAATTCATCGGCCGTCCTTGCGCCCAGTGAGGACAATATTTTCTAGTCGTTACAATTGTAGCGCTTATATCGCTATTTTCGCGAGATTTCTGTATTTTAGAACTATGATTTCGATATTATTATTTGAATTCATATTGCAAGAATAAAATATAACAACGCTTGAGAGAAATATAAGAGGAAAACAACAGGATCATTTTAAGACATTTGTCGCTCACTTTCTGTTGTCTGATATCAGTTTATAAGATGTTTTGTGGTTTTTGTAGTTACACTGAAAAGTTATGAGGATATTGTTAGGTATGTATAGTTCACATGCGATTGATGTCTCCGAAAAACATTGATAGGTGAGTATTGAAGGGGGAGGTATAATTTAAAGGATTTTGTACGGTGTCAGTTTAGAGTATGTCTAACTATACAGTATCAGCAAATTATATATGAGATGTTATATTAATTTTTTTTAGAATTTAAGGAATAGGGCTCAATGACTTATATAGACGCACGACTCTCTTAACACTGCTTTTTTCTCGCTCAAATGTGATATATTAAATATATATAGTGAGATTAATCAGTATTTGAGTTTTTGTTCTTTAATTGAATGAGTAAGAAGAGAATGACCATGATTATTAATGTGGTGACGATTTACACGTTTTCTTGAGGAGCATGTTAGTATCTAGTGCTATATAGATGTTAGTTAGAGGTTAGAAAGAGAGGGCTGGATCTTATGGAGGGAGAAGATCATTTATATATATTATCTCATAGGTGATATGTATCGACTTATTTGACTCGTGTTATATTTATGAGTGCTTTTTTTATGGTGGAACGAAGAAACCAATTAATAAACAAAAACGAATTTTTTCTTTCCTGCTGATTTTAAAGTATTCAACAATCTTATTGACATCATAATATAGATAGTATGAAATTATTAGGATTTTGTCTACTTATATAACTACCTATTTTGTCGTTTCTTTGGTGAATAATAATATATATATAAAACTCATCAAATCTCAATTAATGAGATCCTACTCTCATTATGCTTTCTAATACTATTGTCATGTCTTGTGTGTTTACAACTAGAATAATTTATATTGTTCTCCTTATGACATATTTACTATAGGTTTCCTATAATTGTTTGTTTCCTTTTCAATAATGAATTTATCATATCTTTTATTGTATACCCATGTATTAAAATATTCTTTTAATTGAACTTTTATATATTTCATTACCAAGTATTTTTTTTTTTATCTTATTTTAACTACAATCGAAAAATTAGGATAAAACCTATAACATGGCTCTTTGATATAACTTATTACTCACATTTTCGGCTATCTACCTCTTTATATAACGTTAATTTTTTACAGAAGATTCTATCTGTCATCTCTCGTGTCTTCTCGGTTTACTATAACTAACATCTTTCGAGCCACATCGCTTTTCTGGATTTTGATTCTGAAGGAAGGGGCGCGAGGCGGATAGGTTGTTCCCACTCCTCAACTACTATTACCCTTAATGAGATAATAAGTACATGCAAATTTTCATTAAAAAACAAGATTTTTTATCCTCAATATTTATTGCTATAAAATTTATTCAATCCATTTTTTGTTCTAAATTTTCATTTACTCAAATTGATCTGGAAATATATCACCTATTGACTCTCTATGTTATCGATAGAATCAAAACAATAATTTTTTAAGGGTGATAATCCACCTAAAACATTTCACCCACTTACATAAAAGTACGTTACTATGTTTAAATTTTTCTAAAAACTGAAAGACTAATAACATTAACAAAGAAATAGAAGATTAATATTCAATATAAAATTTGAAAAATGCATAAATATTTTCTAACTTAAAATTTCTTTGAAGTATTTTTGATTTCATAAACAAGCATGTCGTGTTGCACACAAAAATAAAGTTCCTAATATTTATTTTTTTTGTAACATACTGAGCTAATTATTAGCAAGCAATAGAAAGATTCATCAATATCAAAAATTTGAAAAAAAAATGCTAAAATATTCCTACTTGAAATTTTTCATTTTACATCCATTTTTGAATTTACCACACAAGCGCTTCGCAGTGAAACAATCTAGTTTTTCAAGAACAAGACTGGTTTGTTCAGAAAAAGTCAGACTCGCGAAAATATCAACGGTCAAATTGGAGTTCAATTGTATGGGCAACAAAGCAAAAAAAATGAAAGTATGTGGTTTTGGGAAAAAAACTGAATCTACAAAATCTCGTAGTTGACCAATTAAGTAGTTTTGTACGAACATCATTAACTTATTTATTTTCCCCCCCCATTAAAAATTGAAATATATGTTATAGTCTTGATGCTGACAACGAGCAAATATTAAACAGAGTTGTTGCATGTAGATGTACAATAAATTTATTGTGTATCAAGCACTATAGTGCTCATATTATCAATATAGTGACTTTTCTTTTATCTATTCAATATCGTGACCCATATTCACTTTACCTCATATAGTGATCAATAAGGTCATATCTTGCATGAAAGGCTTACTTTTACGAAACGGGTCACTATTATCTGATGACATAGTAATTTTTGTGCATCCGATGTACCTAATACTTTTCATATTAAAATTTGAGTTTACAAAGAATGAGAGAATAATATCTTGTGTGCGGCGGCGTTTAGGATTAGGAAACTAGGGAGTGCATGCCATGGCCCTCACAATTAAGTTTTTTTTTTTTAAATGGGTGAATTTCTGTTTTAAGGAAAATTAAGCTAATTTTTGTATTTTGGTCCCCTCATAATACCAAAATATGTTTTGGCCTACTCCAAAATATTTTTTGGCTCTCCCCAGTGGCATTAGGACATCTAGAAGGATTTAATATGAGTGAGAGAGAGGAAGTATGATGTTTGGGGGAAAATAAACGATGTTTAGGTTTTGGTCCTGAGATAGAACAAACCATGTTTGAGTAGTTATTAAAAGCAAACTTGATTTAGCGGTGTTAAATTAAACTAATACCAGTATGACTGCTTCTATCTTGTGTTCGTCCCACCCCCTGTGTCTAAAAGTTTTTTTAAAAAAAAATTAACCACTCCATTTTGTTGTCAGTCATGTTGTAACCCATGTCCAAGGCGTGTCCATTCAGTATAAGCACATGTACCACTAGTCGCGTGTCCATGCTCCTTACTCTCTCTTATACATCTCTAAAAGCAATCCCACTTTTAAAAATTTCTCATAAACTCCTATTCATTTCCCTCCGATCTATCCCATTATTGGTTTTTAAATTATTTTTCCAACAAAAAAATCAATAATTATGACAATATTATACATTTTTTTCTTTCTTGATTTCTTTTCCAAGGCCAATAATACTCTTTCATTTCTTTTTATAGCATTTTTCCTCTTTAATAATTTAGTTCAATTTTAATATATTTTCCCATAAAATATCATTTAATAGACAATTATCTCTACGTTCTTTAGTCCTTTCTAAGGACTTTAAAATCATTTGATTTTTAACCATCATTGAAAAATTAAGAATGATCTACCATAATTATTTTTGAATACAATCTCTAATAAGAAAATCACATGTTACACATTCTTATGAATTCATAATCTAAAAAGATCCGATGCATCTCTTTTTTTTATTTTGTATTGCTATTATCTGTAGCTAGGCTATAGCCATCTATTATATTAACGAAGTTTTTCACTTTCCTAACTAATCTTGAATTTTGTGCATTCTCATTTTTTGAAACTTTCTTCTACCATTCCACACCATTAATTTTCTACCACATTCAAAGCAACTCCATACACACTCTCCTAATCTTAGACTAATTTTAACAAATAAATGTGAAAATATATATGCGTAAGTTCATGATAGTTAGGTTGATCATAGCTTAAATTTTGATGAAATTAAAAAAGGGTATTTAAAAAAGCAAAAATAGTTATAATTTGATACATATAGAGGTCAATAGTATAGATAGATTGAACTGATACAAACTAACACATCTTCACTATCTCAATGTATTTTTGTATCGGATCACTCAAGAATTTTTCTACTTGAAGGTTTGATCATGTACTCACAGGCTGACGTTACAATTGTACTGACAGAGAGATCGTTGCCACTCCTCAAATCAAACACCTAACTACAAACACACAAAGTAGCGTGGGCACGTTAAGGATTGTATCCACAGATATGGCGGTTTAAGAACACAAATTGCGAAACAACTACAATCTACTCGGGGGTCACAAGGATTGATTTATTTTGCATTAACTAAACAACTAAGTTAATAGAGATTCACCAGGGAGATAGCGTGGTGATGGGACTTTGACGCCGAACCAAGACACAACTCGACTAATCATGCGTACACAAAGCGTGCATAATCGAGTAATTCGATTGGAACTTCGACAATGCAGACTTCTCTCAAAAGTTTACGCCACAGCTGATTTCCTAAAACCGAAGCCTTAATATAGAAGCAGTCACAAATTCAATGTTGAGCAGAGGATCCTACTCTTTATAGTCTTCGTTCATAGAAGAAAGGCATAGCAACAATAGTTGGGGTAGTTTCCCTCTCACTCTTTGTTCTTTTGAAACAGACCTGTTATCCCTTTACAAATCATTTTACCAAAAATGTTTAGGAGCCAAAAAGATTAAGAATTTTTCCAAATTCCTCTCTGACTGCTAATTAAAATTTCCTTCTGCATTGTAGGGTAATTGCATTTGGTTTTATTAAAACTTCAAATACTATACCTGCATAATTTTTCTCCTTCTTTTATCTTTAATAAGCACTCTAATACCYAGTGCTAGCATCCGTTTCAAGTAACAACTCATCATCTTTATTAGGTAATGTTAATACTAGAAGATTTTGGCATWGCCTTTTCAAATTTTTAACAATCTTAGTTTCTTTTTCGGACCAATTCCAAAGAACATCCTTTTATAATTTTTCTTGTAAAGGTTTTCTAAGTAGAGCAAGATTTTTAATAAAATCATAAGCATATGTTAAAAAACCCAGAAATCTTTCTAGTTGTTTTCGGTCTTCTATTTTATTAAGAAATTTCTCTATTTTTTCAAGGATATGTTTTTGTAAAATGATTTGTCCCACTTTATCTCTAAACTTAGAAATTCTATTTCTTGTTTAGCAAAGACACATTTATCTTTTCCCAAAATGATTCCATGTTTTAGACACTTTTGTGTAACATCTTTCAAATCATTTTTATGTTGCTCTAGACTTTTAGAAAATATTAATATATCATCAATATAGATTAGGCAACAATGTTTTGGTTCCAATATTTGAGGTGTATTTTTTAAACCAAATGGCATTACTAACCATTCATAATGCCCTTGAGGAGCACTAAATGTAGTTAATGGGATACTTTTTTCTTCCATTTTTACTTGCCAATATCCACCCTTACAATCCATTTTTGAAAACCAAGTTGCATTTTGAATGTTATTGAATAAAACATTTTTATTAGGGATATAATATCCATCAAAAATAGTGTTATCATTAAGCCTTTTGTAGTTAATGACCATTCGAGCTTTTCCTCTCCATTCTTCTACATGATTTCTTGCCATGAATGCAGGACTATTATGAGGACTTTTGCTATTTCTAATTATTTTCTWTTTTAATAATTCTTTTATTTGTTCATCGAATTCTTGGATATCCTGATGGGCATTAAGCATTTGTCTTACCTTGATTATCTTATTGGGATATGTTAGTTAATTCAATTTTAGGATATGTTTTATCTCTATCCCAAATATTCTATAGGGTTTTAGAATATAAATCTTTGAATAGTTTTTCTTGTTGTTTAATTATTTCATTTCTAATAAAATCTTCATCTTTAGAAATTCTCAACACTACTTCTCGTTGTGTAGGAGTTACCCTATCACCATGCTGGATGCGCTTAAATTCCATATTTTGATGAGTAGATGCCCTTAGCATTTTATCAACAGGGAGTGCATGACCATTAATATTAAATATTATTTGATTAATAGTATGTGTGCATGGAGAATATAACATTTGAAAATTATTTCCAATAATCATATCATGAGAAGGTTGATCAGTTGCCCATAATACTGRAATTGTGCATGTTATTTTTCCTGTTTCTATTGGTTAATTTTCAATTATATCGCTATGAAACATTACACTATTATCAGCAATTCTTGCCTTCGTAGGTTTTTCGGCCTTTTTCCATAGATATTCAAGAAATAATGTCCTTTTTCCGAAACATAATTATTTTGTTTTTCGAAAACCCTTTGTCTGATATCACAAAAAAAAAACTTAAACATTTAATATCATGAGAAGGTTGATCACTTGCCCATAATACTGGAATTGTGCATGTTATTTTTCCAATTTCTATTGGTAAATTTTCAATTATATCGCTATGAAACATTACACTATTATTAGCAATTCTTGCCTTCGTAGGTTTTTCGGCCTTTTCCCATAGATATTCAAGAAATAATGTCCTTTTTCCGAAACATAATTATTTTGTTTTTCGAAAACCCTTTGTCTRATATCACAAAAAAAACCTTAAACATTTAATATCATTACCAAYGTCTTGTAATGGAGTTATGTAAACTTGAWCAGCTCCAATACAAATATAGTTGTAAGGCCTTTTTCCTTTATCTTTTTATCAATTATGTGCTTCTTGATATTATCCCAATTGATAATATTAATTAAAGCAGCTTTTGCTTCACATTCTTCAATAACGTAACGATACTTCTTTCCATTTCTTCGCAAACATATTTTGCCCTTAATTTAAACAAGTTTTAAACATTTTATCTTTAGTTATTTTAGNATTATTAGCAATTCTTGCCTTCGTAGGTTTTTCGGCCTTTTCCCATAGATATTCAAGAAATAATGTCCTTTTTCCGAAACATAATTATTTTGTTTTTCGAAAACCCTTTGTCTRATATCACAAAAAAAACCTTAAACATTTAATATCATTACCAAYGTCTTGTAATGGAGTTATGTAAACTTGAWCAGCTCCAATACAAATATAGTTGTAAGGCCTTTTTCCTTTATCTTTTTATCAATTATGTGCTTCTTGATATTATCCCAATTGATAATATTAATTAAAGCAGCTTTTGCTTCACATTCTTCAATAACGTAACGATACTTCTTTCCATTTCTTCGCAAACATATTTTGCCCTTAATTTAAACAAGTTTTAAACATTTTATCTTTAGTTATTTTAGGGAATTCAAACCCTATATTGTAGTTTTGTTCTAATTCTTCATCATTAATGGCATATTCGGCTTTCTTTAGTTGTCCAATCGATATCATTCATTTTTCTTCATCAGTATCTAGATTTGCACATTGTTCTCCAACCATGTTAATTGTTTCTTCAGGTTCACTCTCTTCTTTGTATGGGATATTATCAAATTCTTCGTTATCTTTACTATCCCTTCGCTGATTTCAACTATTCCTTTATTGTTTGTTAATGATAGTTCTAGGGCTTCATCTTCCGTAAATTCTACATAATTCCAACTTCCTAGGGTGTGCRATAATTCTCGGTTTCCTTTTTYACATTCATTTGCATAATGACCTATTTCCCTACATGACCAACATTTGCAGTTTCTTTACTTTTCAGGGCAATATGAGGCCTTTCTAAAGAATCTAGTAGATCATTTATAATTACGCTTGTCATGTTTTTTCTTATAATGCTTAGCTCTATTTTTGTCGAATTTTCTCTTCTTATAATATTTTCTTCTCATAGGATAATTGTCATTGCAACCATATTGACTAGGCATATCCCAACAAGTTAGAAATTGTCTCTTCACTTGATGAGTTCCCGCAACCTCTCAACATTTCTTTTCAATCCAATTTCTTAGGAAACTTATTCTTAAGCCAAAATTGTCATTAGTTCCATCATTATTATATCTCTATAGCGGATATTTGTCACTTATTTCTTCATAATGGGACTTGGTAGTTTATCAAAGAACATACCTAAGTTAGTTTGATTTTCTCCAATTTTCTAATAATACATTTCAAATTCCTTAATGTAACTTTCAACATATTTTAAATTACAAATGGTTAGATTACTTAGCTTTCTTTGATATTCTGCTATTTTTTTCATTATCATTTGGTCTATGACCAATAAATTTTATCTCAATAAATTGACATAGTTGAGTAAACATAGCAATTGGTAATTCTATTTGTTTTAACCTCGTTTTAGTTTATTCAGATATAGCTTCATACCAATMAGCTATACATCCATAAAACTATGTTCAATGTAATTTAGGGATTTTCCCCCATATACCCCTGAGTTTTAGCCTAATAACTCATATACCCTCGTGTTTTTAAAAACAACTCATATACCCCCGACTTTAAAGATAATAGCCTAAATACCCTTACTCTAACGGAAAAACTAACACCGTTAATCTTTTTCTTCAATTAACTTCTAACTCAATTCAGTTAATCTCTTTCCTTCTAAATTCATCTCTTCTCTCTCCTCCTTTCTTACTACCTCCATTACCACTTAAATCATGCCTCAGAATTATATAACCCAGAAATTTTCGTCCAAAATTGCAGCAATAAAACCTAGTAAAATAGTTAGTTTCATCAAATAATTATTTTTGGAATTAAAATCTAGATTAAATGAATCAATTCGAATTTTGAATGTGTATGCTTGAATCTAAAACCTTGAAATTTTGTGATTGGAAATCCCAACAACAATTTCAACACACCGCATTATAGTTGCTGACCACAC
>SNQN01000028.1:152700-200042 GCA_008642245.1 Bassia scoparia | reverse complement strand
AGCAAAGAGGGCCTTAACGAGGCCAAAAACCATGTAAAATGGCAAGAGAATGGGGAGAAAAACCATATATCAATACAATACATCAATATGACAAAGGGCCAAAGTGCTAAAGAGTAAAAGTAGTAAGGGTGTAATTGCAAATATTATTTGGAAAAAACACCCTTGTGGAGTATTGCGGTATGCAACACTGTGAGACACAAAGTATTTCTCGTTCTAAAATGTGCTCTAGAGTATCCATGTAGTGCACATATTGAGGCAATTGGCTACAAAGTGGGTGAACATAAATTTCACACCGCTTGTAGTGATAGAATAGTCCCCATATGCTCACATTGCAGACTAAGGTCAAGTGAATCCGGTGCTTTGGGTGAGTATATGATGAAAGATATGTAGGACAATGGCCACAATGGCACAATGCATGTGCAGATTAAAACTGCATTCTTGACGTTGGTATCTCTATATATCCGATTCCTAACCTTTTACAGCCATCACATTTTCACTCCTTGACCTATGAAATTTCTGTCAATGGAAGAGTTAGATGTGTGAAGTGCTGTAAAGTGGTCATTTTGCCTTTCKTTTTTGTTAGGCAAGGATATGATAAATTCAACAGTTACCTTGATGAAGAGTCTTTGTCGTTCAATTAAGAAATAGATACATGAAGGCAATTCCAGGTATCTTTCTTCAGATGCTTATTAGCTGTAATTTACTAAGAATTGTTGAACATAACTACACAATCTTGGTTGTGGCAGAGTCTCTAATGACTTGTTCAATGTTCATTGATTCAAAATCCAATTAACTGTTAGTGACATCTTCATCTGTTAGCCTTGGTTACAAARTCCTATGATATCTTTGATCCTTTTTTTTTTTTTACTATTTTTGTTGTTGACATACGTTAGAATCCTGCTTTAGAACTCTGGAGAAAAGAAAAATGTGCATGAGAAACTAGTTGTATTCCGCACTAATTAAGGTCACCACTTACCTCAATGTCTTGAACTTGAACTTCAATTACATTTTCATTATCAGCGAGTGATTGCGTTGGATATTGGTATTCAGAGAGTATTCTGGTGGTACTRCCGTTTCCTCTGGGAGTTGTGGGATGTGACTATACGGGTAGATGTTAGATGAATTGATGTGACCATTATTAAAGAACTTTGTATACTGTTATGTTTGACAAATTTTTGAAACATAGCAAGAAATTGAGGATCGTTCAGGATGGTTGGATGTACCAAATTATTAAAATTTTGTTGAGAGTTTGATGGGTGATTTTGATATCTATTACCATAATTAGGATGATTGGGATTCATAATTATCAAATAAGATTATGGTGAAATACTTTTGCAGTAGGAGATGGTGAAATTAATCAGATATAATGAAAGTGCGAATTTGTAGAAGTGTCGAAACAACAATTGTTGCTGCAAAACGGTAATATCATACAAATTCAAAAAAACTTACCGTTGAGAATCTTGAGATGGATAGCTGTTGAATGTTGATACAACTTGAATTTTACTTTATTTTTAATTAAAATGAACCCACATCTATTTATTAAAAAAAATTCAAAAAAGAAAAGGATCCACATAAAAGGGATGGAAAGGTCCCCATTTCACAATCATGGAAATATGGAATGGTCTATAATTGTGAAATTTGTGAATAAATGTGGATGCTTTAAGGGTCCGTTTACATTAACTGATATCAACTGAACTGAACTGAATTGAATGGAGCTAAACTGAACTGAACTGAATTGAATATTTTATGAGAGAGAGAAATTGGATTAAGAACTGAATTGAACTGAACTGAATTGAAAGGAGCTGAACTAAACTAAAAATAAGTTAATGTAAACAGACATAAGACTTGTTTACACCTAAAACAATTTAAATAAAGTGAACAATTTTACGAGGGACATTTGTTTGCAATCAAAATCGAACAAGGGACCTCAACAACTTTATATGCTTGCATGATTTTATTTGAATAATTTGTCGGGTCACCCGTAACCTAACCTTTCTAGATCCGCCCGTTCAAGCGTTCTCTTCTTCTCCATTAAAGCTTCTTTTCGAGTTCTCATTCTCAGGTACGATTATTTATTTTTAATTTTAATTTCTAATACATTCGAATATCAATTTCTCATTCAACTAGGGTTTTATTTATTTCAATTTCAAAGTTATAAATTACTGAACGTTATAATACAGTGGCCGATTGTTTGATTTTGTTAATTCATTTTCGTTGATGATATGATTGTACTCCTTTGAATTTGACTGATGAAAATGGAGTGACATAAATTTGTTTTCTTGTTAATGGTCAGTAATGAACGTGTTGTAGGCTTTTGCTGGCGACATTTGAAAATTAGGAAAATCTCAGTATATGGAATTGGACCTCTGGTAAATGAGGGGTGGTAGTAGAGGGGAGTCAGTGGAAAATGACTCGGAGCTTCGTCGTAGCTCTAGGGCGAGGCGGGCACCGGTTATTCTTGATGCATCGCCCCGCCCTTCAAGGAAGAAGTGGCGGAGGCTTGATCAGTTAGGGGAGAAAGTTGATGGGGGTTCGGAGACGAAGACGAGGAGAAAGAGAAAGGGGAAGGGGAAAGGGAAACGAAAATCGGAAAATGAGGTGGACTCGGATGAGGAGCTTGGAGCTTGGAAGTCGAGGCTTAGGTCTAAAAGTAGTAAGAGAAGGAAAGTTAGTTTGATTAGTAGTGAGWGTCAGCCCCGTGGGAAACGAAAGCTTCTTTGGGAGGATAGTGATGGGGAGGAAACTAATTCTGTCAAGGATGAGCCGGAGGATGAAACTCAGGCCGTTGACAGTGATGATAATACAGGGGGTTTGAAGTCTACTGACGTTGATAGTGGTAGGGCTTCTGTTGACGTCGAGGAGTTGGATGATGATCATTTAGTTGGAGATGGCCTGGAAAATGGTGTTGATGCCTCAGGGGATGAAGTAGATGGTGATGGTGATCGTATGGCCTCGATGAGTGGAACAATTGCTGAAAATGAAGAGATGGTGGATCATAGTCCCTCAGATCTCGTAGAGAAAGAGACTGGAGATTATACGGGTATTCTACCAGAGGAAAGGCCTGATAAGATTGAAAGTATGGAGCACAATGGGCAAAATGTTGAATCATTTGATTTATCAAAAGTTGTTGAGGATTCACAAAACCAAGAAAAAGTGGCAGAGGGAACTGCTGGGTCTACTAATCTAGCTGAAGAATCTGAACGATGTGATGTTGTTACTGAGGTTGTTGCAGAAGCTAAGGAGAAACACGCCCAGTTTGAAAATGACGCAAACATGGAGAATTGCAATGTCGCTGCTGTTAGGTTTCCCAGATCACGTGTAAAGGAAGGCAGACGATGTGGTTTATGTGGGGGAGGTACGGATGGGAAGCCTCCAAAAGTAACATCTAATGAGTCAGCTGGGAGTGACAATGAGGCATACAGTGGTTCCTCTGCTTCGGAAGATTGCAATTATGATCCTTGGGATGGATTCGGTGATGAAGCTGGTTGGCTTGGCAAACTCTTGGGCCCTGTAAACGATCGGTATGGAATTGCTGGAATTTGGGTTCATCAGCATTGTGCTGTATGGAGTCCAGAGGTGAGTTGCGAGCTTTGGCCTTTATATTATTTTTATGCGTTTCTATCTCACATGATGAATGCCATAATTGCCATTAATCTGTTTTTCTGTAAGTACATAATGTGCATAATTATTAGCTTACTACTTGATCATTAACTTACTGTCATATACTCTCATAAGCGATGTTACATGGACTCGGTGTAGGTGTCCTGTGTCGGTGTCAAGCGTCGGACTCGCTCATTTTCTTGTAAAAAATAGTGATTTTAGTTAAAAAATGAAGTGTCAAGTGTCGGTGTCGGAGTTCGACACGAGGCGAGTCGACACGGGTACGTGAGCTAAATGACATAGTCCGAGTAACATAGCTCATAAGCATGCATGTTAAGTACTTATAGACAATTTGAGTTGATATGATTGTCAATTTACTTGTCTTATACTTCCAAAAGAGTTACTTAGTACTCGTGTCGTATTCCCGTTTTTATAAATTGGTATGTACACTTTACCCTTCCCTTTTGAACCTAATAATTTAGAATTTTCATGACACTCGGATGTGTAGCTGTGTCTGTGTAATTAGCCAATCACCCAAATATGTGCAGGATAAGCTGTAACAGCAACTCTGCTAACAAGTTTTTGCTCAAATTTGCTTTAAAATATAACTTCCTCMGTATCATTTTAGTTGCAACTTGTAACTTTTTATTTTGAATGCACTTTAAGGAAGTGACTTAAGGGAGTAAACGAACTAATTATGCGAAATAATTTGAAGAATAGTATCATATCATCTCATTCTTGCTTTTCTTAAAATTATTTTGCTTAATTTTCTCGTTTACACACTTAAATGTCTTCCTTGAAGTGATTACAAAATAGAAACTTGCAACTACATTGATGCGGAGGAAGTGTAACAGATCATATGTTTAAGTTATATGTTTATATGAAATGTGC
The DNA here is from genome assembly GCA_008642245.1 of Bassia scoparia. Classification (NCBI taxonomy): domain Eukaryota; kingdom Viridiplantae; phylum Streptophyta; class Magnoliopsida; order Caryophyllales; family Amaranthaceae; genus Bassia; species Bassia scoparia. The sequence continues at coordinate 195,551 of SNQN01000028.1, read as the reverse complement.
AAACTTTTCAAAATTAGTTAATGTTATAAGTCTCTTGAAATCCATCGGTACAGTAAAATGGTTCTTCTTGTTTTTGATAATAGATGTTCTATGTTGCCAACTTGTCATCACCTATGTGTACAAATTGCTTCACTTGATATGCCAAATATCTGATGMGATGGTTAGTAATGTAGTATACATTAGCTTCAAGAGAACAGTGATTCTGCCCAAATTGTCCTCTTTCATGGTGTTTTTTCTTTTTCTAACAACCTTTTAATTTTTGATATTTTAAAAAATCTCTAAGCGGAAACATTATCTTTATAAGTGATTCCTTAGGGATGTGTAACATGGTGATACTTTCTTTCAAGATCTCATGTTTCAGACTAGATATATCTTTGTAAACTTATTGGTGCTAAACCCTTAGGCTCACTTAAAACCAATAATTGAAGACTAGCAAGTTTCAATGAATTCACTGAATCAATCGAAGTCCGACTCCCATAATTGGGATCGGCTACATGAACCAAAATCGATCATTCTGTGTGCTCATCCACAAAGATTTTCCTCCTCCATCCCGTGCGAACTTTTTTTTAATGAAGCAAATCTAATTGCTTTGTATCTTTTCTAACTCCTTCCAATCGAATCATTTTCGGTCCTCTACCTCATTTTAGATCTAACTTATCCCATTCTGGTCTTTGTCTCAATTATCCAAACCAACCCAAACAATTTTCCTTGACTTTGCTTCCAATGATGTGCTACATGCCTACACTAACTTTCCAATGGATGATTTCATTTCTCATTCTGTCCCTTTGATATATAATAAAATAAAATTGCCAATATCTCTTCCTTGTCATTGTTGTATTCTCTCTCGTTCTCTTCTCGAGGACATTTTTCTTCTTTTGTCGGTCTGAAGAGCCATGTGTCCATGACCTAAGTTACATGGACTTTGGTTCCASTATCGGACACGGGTGCAAATTCGTGTGTTCGATATGTAATTTTTGAAAAATTAGGATACGTGGACACCGTCCTAACTTTGGACATGGACACGGGTACGGTAGTTAAAATTCCGACTTCTGAGTATTAAAAAATATCATTCAAATAAAGTTGTATAATGTTTTCTTGTTGAGCTATGAAATTCCCCTTCTTGCTTTTCAAAAAAAAAAAAAAATAAAATAAATTATCATTCAAATAAAGTGAAAGAAATATTAAATAAACAAATGTTTGATTAAAAAGCCCTTCGAAAAAAAAAAAAAAATCAGTAAATAGAGAATATATGAATGCAATAGTAAGAAAATTAAGTAGGAGAGTAATTAGTAGTACAAAGTGCCATAAATAGAGTATGTAGAAAGATGAGAAAAGGTTTTTAAAAAGTAAACAAAAAGGCTAGTTTATTGGTTTTCAGGAATTAAAGTTGTGGATGAAAAAACGGAAAGTAAACTAAAAGTAACAGTTGTCAAAGTAAGGAAAGTTACTGTACAATAAAGAAAGAGGTGAGAGGCATATGACTTTTGACTAAAGAAGAAAACCCTAGATTTTAGTCATCACTTTCAAACAACACAAATGCTGCTCTCCTTCGTCCTCCTTCAACTACATCGTCTTTCTCTRCTATGCGGCAAACCATGGATACAACAAGCTTCTTTTTTYCCCCAAAAATATATATGGGCGCTCTTCTTAGATGTACCTGTGTCCAAGAGCCAACTAGCGTATCCGACACGTATCCCGTGTTAGGATCGGTGTYGTGTCGTGTCGACATGGGTACGCCGGCGAAATCCAGTGTCGGAGTAACATAGGTCCATGTCACACCCCTATTGAGCCAATCGGTATTTTATTCTGTTCTATCTGACCAATTGCCCTCTTACTAAATGATATCTTTATTTAACCTTTCCGTTTCCTCTTAAGGAATTATCATGACTTATTTTCTCACTGTTGCTTTTGCTAAGTCACTTCCAATAATTTCGGTATCAGTACGGCGAGATATTAGCTATTGTTGCTTTGACTTATTTTCTGTTAGGTTTAACCTTAATTCCTTTCTTCCCTTTCGAATTAAACTTGAAACTACTTAATTTGCTAAAAAAAACCCAATTAATAATTATGCAATGAACCACAGTAGATTTGCTTCTTCTCCTTTCTTCTTCCATCTTTCTCTCCATTGATCCACCTTGCCCCACAACCTTGAACTTTGACAACCATGAACCCGCCCTCAATCCAACCCAACCCAACTAACAATCCAATTCGACCCAACTAACTACCCCAATCATATTTTATATTCGATTTGTGCTTTCTAGGTTCGAACGAATTGTGCCTTCGAATTGGTTCGTTCAATTTCTGGGTTCTAATTGTGTTCGATTTGGCTCGATTGCGYTCGAATCGGGAATGCATTCGGGATTCAAATTGGGAATGAATTCTGGGTTGTGGGTTGTTTTCGGTGCACGGCGGTCAATGTGTGGGTTGTGGTTGTCAGTGGTGGTGATGTATGGTCAATGGGGGTGGTGCTCGAGTTCTGATGGTCATATGGCTAGCTTGAGTTGTGGTGGTTGTCATGGGTCTGGGTGTGATGAGTTCCAACTGTGTGGCTCGACTTGTGGTGGTCGAATCTGTGTGGTCCGAACTGTGCTCTTTGTTGTCTGGGTTTGTGGAGCAAAGTGAATCAATGGTGGATAGCAGTGGAGGAAGGATGAAGAAGGAAGATAGTAAAGTAATTAGTTAGTTTTAACTTTTTATTTGTTTAATATTTAATTAGTTAGTTTTGAGGGTTAAATGAATAGAAACATAACAGAATCTTAACGCCCGTTAGTACTAAGGGTATTCTAGCTATTACACCCTAACCTTAGGGGTATTTGWGGAAATTTCCCATATTTAAATCCTGGCTACTTTATAATCATACTTATAAATTTAATAATTTTAGTTCACACTCTATTCAATTCTATATTCTACATGATTGTCCGGCACTATAATAATAGTKTAATGATAAAACCTGTTTTGAAACCTTTTCCTCATCCATTTATTTTTCCTTTGCTAATTAATGTATGTAGGTTTATTTTGCTGGCGTAGGGTGCTTAAAAAATATCAGGGCAGCACTTTGCAGAGGAAGGGCATTAAAATGTACCCGCTGTGGAAGGCCGGGGGCAACTCTTGGATGTCGTGTGGATCGTTGTCCAAGAACTTATCATTTGGTAACTAATTATTTAAGTTTTGGCCATAGCTTCTGTTGAGCAGATGTTTTGTTTTAATCAAATTCTCCTGCTAACCTCTTTGGCATGCATATGAAATTTCTGCTTTAAATATTGACAAGGATCCTGGATCCTATACTAAGATCCTATTGGCTGTTGACCTGTTKTCATTCATTGATCTTTTTATCTATGAGGAGTTTCATGTTAATTGTATTGGACTTTTCTGTAACCTTGTCTCAATTTGTTGGTTTGGTTAGTGATCCGTTATCTCATGAATTTCTTTCCACAGCCTTGTGCACGAGCTAGTGGCTGCATATTTGATCATCGTAAATTTCTTATAGCTTGTGCTGACCATCGGTATATCTTCCAACCTCATGGATATCAATATGCACAGCGTATAAAGAAGCTTAAGGCTAAGAAGATGAAGTTGGAATTGAGAAAGATATCTAATGATGCTTCACGGAAAGATCTCGAGGCAGAAGAAAAGTGGATGGAGAAGTGTGGTGAGGATGATGAATTCTTGAGGCGTGAAACAAAAAGACTTCAGCGTGATTTGTTAAGAATTGCTCCTGTTTATATCGGAGGCGCACAGTCTGAAGGTAATAGTTTGTTTGAAGGTTGGGAATCAGTGGCGGGACTTCAGGATGTTATCAAGTGTATGAAAGAGGTTGTCATCTTGCCCCTTCTTTACCCAGAGTTTTTTGAGAACATGGGGATCACACCACCCAGAGGTGTTCTTTTACATGGTTATCCTGGAACGGGCAAAACTCTACTTGTGCGGGCATTGATTGGTTCCTGTTCCCGTGGGGATAGACGCATAGCTTATTTTGCACGGAAAGGTGCAGATTGTCTGGGAAAATATGTTGGAGATGCTGAGCGTCAGCTTAGGCTTCTCTTTCAAGTTGCAGAGAAATCTCAGCCTTCTATAATTTTCTTTGATGAAATTGATGGGCTGGCACCTGTTCGCTCAAGGCAGCAAGATCAGACACATAGTTCAGTTGTATCCACATTGCTAGCCTTAATGGATGGTTTGAAGTCTCGTGGCTCTGTTGTAGTTATAGGTGCCACAAATCGTCCTGATGCTGTTGATCCTGCTTTGAGACGACCTGGCCGGTTTGATAGAGAGATTTATTTTCCACTGCCTTCGATCAAGGACAGAGCTGCAATATTAGCTCTCCATACAAGGAAGTGGCCTAAGCCTGTATCTGGCAATTTGTTAGAGTGGATCGCATCTAGAACTGTAGGCTTTGCTGGTGCAGATCTGCAGGCTCTGTGTGCTCAAGCAGCAGTTATTGCCTTAAAAAGGAATTGTTCTTGGCATCAAGTTCTTGCTTGTGCTGGAAACAACTCCATGCAGGGAAGACGTCCCCAACTTCCTTCTTTTCTGGTAGAAGAGAGAGATTGGCTGGAAGCTCTTTCTCTTGCTCCTCCCCCATGCTCACGTCGAGAGGCAGGAATGGCTGCAAATGAAGTTGTAGGCTCTCCCCTCAAGATACATCTTATTCCATTCTTGCTTCAACCACTTATAACCTTGATGATATCTCTTTACCTTGATGACCGTCTCTGGTTACCTCGTAGTCTTGCTATTGCAGGAGAAGTCATTAAAAGGGAGGTTGTTTCTTCAATGGAGAAAAAGGGTCTGCAGAGTGATAAATGGTGGTTTCATGCACAAGGTATAGTGCAGGATACAGACACTTCAAAAGAGATCATGAGAAATCTTTTAATTGCTGGAATTGTTGATGRAGATGCTTCTTCTGCTGGTCATAGTTCATCAGATGATAGTTCCTTTGGTGATAATGGATATCATCCACGTTWTCATGATATCAATACTTCTGGTTCACTCAGGAATTTATGCCATGCATCATCAAAGAAAAAAGGATATAGGATACTAATTTCAGGAGATCCTAGGTCTGGCCAAAAACACCTTGCTTCGTGTATCCTTCATTGTTTTGTGGGTAGTATTGAAATGCAGAAGATTGATTTGGCTACAATTTCACAAGAGGGGCATGGAGACCTAGAACAAGGCATTTCACATATTTTAAGTATGTCATGCTTCAGCAATTCATCTTTATTAAGTCATTATATTTTAAGGCCATGCTTGGATTGAGGATAATACATTAAGGGGATGTAGTGGTGTTGAAGAGGTTAAGCTAGTGTTGGTGAGAAGAAAGGGGAAGGAATGGGTACCTACCACCATCCCTAGGTGACTATTATCCTCATTTAGGGATAATGATATCTTCATCTTCTTATCATAAATCCACTCCGTCATTCCCTTGCAACCACCTTAATGTATGATGATTTTGACCTTCATATCTTGTGTTTGACCTTTATAACTATCCTAAACCATTGCACCTCATCCAAGCATGGCCTAAATGTTAAAAATTGAATGGTTTTGTTTCTCTGAAGTTGCTCTCATTATTAAGATGATAATTGATGACGTATGATGTCTTTTTATTTGTGAAGGGGTTTATTTATTTATTTTTTTAATATCGTATTAATTGGGAAGTTGTCAATGTTAAGCCTCTTTTTAATTTTTTGTTTTAGTTTTTTTATAGGATGAATTAGCACCTAAACAAAAACATTGGAATCAAGACATTTGTAGTCATTTTTTAACCAATTTCGGCATCAAATTTGATTCTTAAAGGCAAAATAATAAGGGAAATTCTCAATGCTAAGCCAATATGTTTATTTTAGTTAACTTATTTAATTTTCTTGTATTATGAGATTTATTTTTCATAAATTGGCAACAAGAAGGCAAGAAAAGGGATTTTTTCATAGATTTATTCCATTTCCTTTTCCTTTGACTTTGGGAGTGAGTGGGAGGAAATTAGGTGTGCAACTGTGCAAGTGTACTATTGACTGTCCCCTGGTTGAAGGTGTAAAAGAGAATGTGAGTCTAGAATTTAATCCTTGGTACAACATAGATGCCTACGTAAGCCATCTATTTATTGCTCCCGCATTAACATTAAACCCTTTCTGCTGAACATTATTTTATTACTAACTGCCATATTATACGAAATCTATGGAAATTGCTATCATCTGCACAAACATGTCATTATCTGTAGAAGCTTTGGGATACTCACTCTGGGTTTCTATATATTACTCCACTATTAAAAATAATAATAATGATAATATTTATTACTTGCTATGGAAATATATGGAAGTTAATATATTTATCTGTTTGGCACAAAAGTGTCATTATCTGCAGAGAGTTTGAGATACTTTATGGGATCTTCTGTTACCCCATCTTCTTTTCAACAAATTTTAATCCTTGTTTAGCTACAATAATGATGAACTTTTAGAATGAATGGTCCTCATTGTTGATCCTTGTTGCAGTGAGGTGTGCCGGTGTGAAGCTGTGTGCACTATTCATGCCTAGAATCGATCTTTGGGCCATTCAGTCATGCCTGAGTATTTCGGGAGATGTTGAGGCCCCAACTGATCATCACTCATCCAAGGAATCCTCTCCAACGTCTTGTCAAGTTGGTCTTAAATGTAGCCCCATGCCTAGTGGAACTGTATTGACAGAAGTAACAGAGTACCAAGATGAGATCTGCAGTACTTCCCAGATATGGAGATCTTTTGTCGAGCAGCTGGAATGCATACGTGTTTCCTCATCTTTGATTATACTGGTGGGTGGTTTTTTCTATCTGTTTTTAATATTTATTATTTTTTTAATTTTCAAAATTAAAATAAATTTTGTTTTATATTTCACCTTTTGCCTACTCTCTGGATAGTCTGGAATATGAGCCTAAGTCAGTTTCTTAGTTTTCTTATTTGCAATGTTCATAAACATTTTGTTCATAAGTTATTAGTTATTGTATTTGTCAATGCTTGGTTGTGTATGGTGATTGTAACTTTTTTTTGGCTTTCCTCAAAGTTTTATCTGCTCGATTAGTCTATTTATATGGTTTCTTGATCCCTAGTGTACGAAAAGAACTACTATCTGGGAGATATTAGTTTTGATAGGTTACAGTGACAAACAGACTATAGAGTAAGACAACTAGTGAGAACTACATGTCATGCTAATAAATCTTAACCATTTTCTGCYGAGCTAGTTTATTCTTCTAAAATAATAGTGTCTTGTCCCATTATGTTTTCTCTGTATGCATAAAGTTCCTAGTAGTAATTACTAACATCTTCCTTTTTATTTTATAAATCAGAAGTAAAAAGGAAATAGCAAAACTCCTTTTGTAGGGATTGCAATCCATGTCCCGTGTCCTTTTTCTTTGTCTGCAATTTTAATGTTATAAGTCAAGGTTATTATCCTTTTAATGATTTCTTGTTTGCCACTTTTACGAGTAGGCTACTTCAGAGCTTCCAACTTCAAGCCTTCCGCAGGAACTCCAACAGTTCTTTGGCAGTAGWGATCTTTTAACACCTGAAGGCTCTGTTTATTCAGAATATGGTACCCCCAGTTTTTCTGTGGAAGTGAAAGGGGAGTTTGACCATGATGAATTGATTCATTTGTCTGCATTAGACTTATCAAGGGATCTGATTCAACAATTTGTGCAACTTGTGCATGGCGAGAATCATATTCATCTAGATGCAAATCTAGATGCAAAAATTACCGATAAAGCTGATCATGCAGGTGAAAGAGATGTGTTAAGTCATAGGAGTGATCTCAAACCAGTGGAGGAACCCAGGCCAAAACAAGAACCAGCTGAAAGYTCTATTGTGAAGTTGTCTGCTTTACATGGCTCTAAAAATGTCAAAGGAAAGTCATCTTTGGTGTTGGCTATAACTACCTTTGGCTATCAAATTCTGAGGTATCCCCATTTTGCCGAGCTATGTTGGGTCACTTCAAAGTTGAAAAAAGGTCCAGATGCTGACATCCGGGGACCTTGGAAAGGATGGCCATTTAATTCTTGCATTGTGCGTCCTTGCAAGTCAATGCCTAAGGAAACTGTTGCCTGCATTACTAACAATATTAAAGGGAAGGATCAGTTTACATTGGTCAGAGGCTTAATTGCTGTGGGTTTGTCTGCATATCGAGGAATATACACATCTCCAACGGAAGTTTCTCTGGAAGTAAGGAAGGTGCTGGAGCTCCTCATAGAAGAGATAGCCGCTAGAATTCAGGCTAAAAAAGATAAATGCCAATATATTCGCCTTTTGTCACAAGCTGCTTACCTAGAAGACATGGTTAACAATTGGTCATACTCATTAAGAAGGTACGGTTTCATTCTTGTACCAATACTTCCTTATGCTCTACCTGATTTATCTGACATACAGTGGTGAATTTCAGTTTAGATACTGATGCTCAAACAACAATTGCAAGCTCCAAGCTTACCGATGCACAACCTGAAGCACTGAAGCCTCCAGCTGCTAATCCTTTGGATGTTGGAGAAGAGCCAATTGATTTAGGACTTGTAAAAGGAAGCCTGCAAGAGTCCAGTACTGGAAGGCCTGCTAATCCAAAGCTGGTGGAAGAAGAGTCAAATGTTCAAGTTAGTGGCTATGGACAGCCACAGGTTAAAGAATTGCTCCAGGAAGTTCATGCTGTTGATTTAAACATGAAATTTTGTGATGTGGGCAGTGATGATGTGGTGGATGCTGTGAACCATAATGAAGAGTTTCCAGAAAAGGTTTTGGGTACAAATCGTGCTGCCACGAGTATTTATTCTGCAGGAGAGATTGCAATTCAAGAAAAAGGCTCTCCCAAAGAAGTGCTGTCAATGAGAAATTCCATCTCTGGTACGGACTTTGTGGATCCTGTTATTGATCAATCATGTAGTGATAATTCTAAAGAGAACTGTACAGGAGGTGAAGTATTGGAGTGCAAACATCTTGATGATATTGCCGTGAATGATGGATATATTCAGTCTATACAAGAGTCTTGTCAATCGGTTGGTCTGGAATCTCTTGGCCAACCAACAGATGGTACTTGTAATTCAGGGAAACTCAGGAACACTGAACTCAATATGTCCGATGAATTTTGCAATCAATCTATTCCTGAAATGGTGGAAAATGTCGAAGCTGGGAAAAGTACTATGGATTTTCAGTTCCAAGATTCCAGATCTTCAGAGACCAGTGATCTGGGTAAGTCAGAAGTCAATTGTTCTTACAGTTGTTGCATTGGATGTGTTTACACTCTTCATCAACTGGTGAAGAAAATGATTGTTCAGGAGCGGAAAATATCTTCATCTTGTAACACTATGGAAGATATCCATGATCTCGTTTCATCACTATCATCAAGTCTGTGTTCAACTATCAGGAATCTTTATGTCACTAAAGGATGCAGTAGTTCTGAGAAAGGAGGACTGAGATCAAGTAAGCTTGTATGTCAATGTGAAAGTTCAGAAAATATATTGAATAGTCTCAGGGACTGTATTTGTCATTCAGGGAAGCAATTTTTTGGAGAAGTCGGTCTTTCTTCATTTGATCAACCTGGATCTAATCTAACTTACAATTTTAGGGATGGCATCTTGGTTTCGGCAAACTCTACCGAAGAGTTTTCTTTCCATTGTAAATATGATACCTTGTGCCTTTGTTCTTTGATAGAGTTTATATTAGGCATTAAGCAGCCAKTAGATTGATCTTGTATCGATGCAGTATGTATGTTGTCTTGAAAAGGCACAATTTTGGTGGTAATATGAAATCTGGTTTATGAATCGATCTTAAAGCATGAGATGCGCAGAACTCAGAATTTTGCCATGTGATTATTTTCTATCCGATACGGTTGTTGTTTTCCTTTGTTGATTTAACGTTTCTTTATAATGTGGTATGTTGATTAAGAAATTTGTGCCATTAGCTTAGCCAATTTCGGAATAAATATTTGAAAATTGAAATGTAATGTATTTGTTGAAGATACTTTTTTTATATGACAGGCTACATTAGGCATAAAAAATATAAATACTTTCTCCGTTTTTAAAAACACAAAGCAGAATTAAAAAATATTCATAAGCAGAAAACTTGTAATTACCAGGGAGATTTTGAAACAACATTACTTGACTTAGGAAGCCAATGTACTGTACACTCAGGGGCATGTACCGCTGAAAACACCGTCGCAGGAGAGCCCAGGCAGCACGGGTCAAGGGCTCCGCAGCCATCACCAGCTACTGGGCATGACTGGCAAGTTAGAATGCTGCCTTGGGGCGAGGATGGTATTCCACAAACATAGCCATGACAGCAATCTGTATCCCAACAGTTTTCACCACTAGTGCTGCATGCCTTAGCGCTTATGCTCATGCTCAACACCATCATAACAACAAGTAGAAGAATAAGCATCTTGCTACTTTAGTACTTCCGTAGAGTGAGATAACTCTATGTGATTTTGAGCAAAATGCTCAGGTGAATGATGTATGAATGATAAAGATGATATCTTTGATAATTTCTGATAACTTGTGTTTGTATTGCATGAAAACGGCAGCCACCRTACAAGAGTATATATATACATCACAACTTACCTAACCCTAGGAAAAGACATGTGATCCTTCATTCTTGGATCAAGCAAAATCCCATAAAGGCTGACATAAAAATAAATACATACAAAATATACAAACTAGTATACAAAGCCCAACAGTAAGATAATGACAAAAGTGAAAGTCCTATACTGACTTCCCTTTACACTCCCCCTCAAACTGAGAGTTTGTGGAAGCTACTCCCARTTTGTTGAGCAAGAACTGATGCTGAGCTATACTTAAACCCTTGGTGAGAATATCTGCCAATTGAAGCTTAGAAGGAACATAAACAGGTTTAATAACACCAGCATTGACMTTGTCACTAACAAAGAGGCAATCTATCTCAACATGTTTTGTCCTTTCATGGTGAACTGGGTTCACATCAACGGACAAGGCTGCTTGGTTGTCACATTTAAGAAGTATAGGATGCAAGGACTTCAAACCCAGGTCTACAAGGAGTTGTGTGAGCCAAGTCACCTCACAAGTTGCTAGGGCCATTGCTCTGTACTCGGCTTCARTAGTAGATCGAGCAACAATGGGTTGTTTCTTGGTTTTCCATGAAATCAAGGAGTCTCCYAGCAATATGCAGAACCATGTAGTAGATCTCCTAGTGATAGGACAGTAAGCCCAATCATTGTYTGAATATGCAGTGAGTGTAGYTGATCCTTTAGAAGCCAGTAATATACCTTGACTTGGATTTCCTGCAAGATATCTTAGAATCCTTTTGGCTGCTTGCATATGCATAGTTGTAGGCTTATGCATGAATGGACTTAGAGTATGAACCAAGAATGAGATGTCAGGTCTAGTGATTGTGAGATAAATCAATTTCCCAATGAGATGTTGATATTGACTTGGGTCTTCCAGAAGATCACCTTGGTCATGAGCGAGCTTGATATGAGAGTCAAAAGGAAGATTGAGAGGTTTAGCTTGCTGCATTTTGTGGTCTGCYAGGAGATCCAAAGTGTACTTCTTTTGGACAAAAATATGCCATCCTGGTTTATGTGAACTTCAATCCCTAGGAAATAGCTTAATTCTCCTAGGTCCTTCATGTGAAACTGTGTATGAAGATGATGCTTGGTTTATTGAATCATCTCTGCATCATTGCCTGCAACAACTAGATCATCAACATAAATAAGGATAATGACAAATTTGAGACCATTCCTTTTGATGAAGACTGAGTAATCTGCTTTAGACTGTATGAAACCAACACAAATCAGAGCCCCTGAAAGTTTACTGAACCAATTTCTTGGGGCTTATTTCAAGCCATACAAAGACTTCTTTAATTTCAGTACCTTGTGTGGATGTTGCTTGCTGAAATCATGCTCCTCCCTGTCCTTTTACCAAGGGAACTCCTGGACCTGAATAACCTGAGGGAATTTTCAAGTATACTTCTTCTAACAACTCACCATGTAGGAATGCGTTTTTTACATCCATCTGATACAATGACYAGCCTTCTATGGCAGCTAATGCCATAAGTGCTCTTACGGTGGTCATTTTGGCCACAAGAGCAAAGGTTTGATCAAAATCAATACCTTCCCTCTGTCTGCAACCTAAGACAACAAGCCTTGCTTCCTCTCTTTCAATGGAACCATCTGAKTTGTACTTGGTCTTGTACAACAACTTGGTTCCAATAGCTTTCTTGCCCTTGGGAAGGTCTGGCAGTTCCCATGTTTCATTTGCCTCCAAGGCTTCAAGTTCTTGATTCATTGCAGCTACCCATGTTACAACTGCATTAACTACCATTSCTTCAAATTATGGAGATATCTGCATATCAGTGACCTTGAGTGCTTTAACACAGTTAGCTCCTCMTGTGTGCTTGTTTGATACAACAAAATCCTGCATCCAAGCAGGTTTCTTCCTTTCTCTCTCGGATTTTCTAGGAATGATTTCCTCATATTGGTCTTGATTGATATTTTGATCAGTATTATGACCTGCAGTGATGTCTTCAGTATCATCTACAATGTCAGATAAGTCCAAGTCAGGAATGCTCTGTTGAGTCTCTGAACTATGAGTGATCATGGGAGTTATATCACATCTTGTGTACATCTCATGTGTATCATCACTCAAATCTGATGCACTATGACCTCAGTGATTGTGTGGTACAGGGATTAACTTGAGATAATCTTTGCCTGAGGGTGTATATGGAAGGATAGACTCATAAAATGTAACATCTCTGGAGACAAATATTTCCTTAGTTGAGATATTTAGCAGTTTGTAGCCCTTTTGGGATCCTGGATAACCAACAAATATACAAGGTATTYCCCTTGGTGTGAGTTTATCAGTGTCTCTACTTAGATTACTTTCCATAGCCAAGCATCCAAACACCCTTAGGCCTGTATAATTTGGTTTTTCTCCAAACAATCWCTCATGAGGAGCTTCATTTTTCAACACCACAGAGGGCATCCTGTTTATGAGATGCACTGCAGTGAGTATGAACAGATCCCAATATCTGTTTGGGAGTCCAGATTGAAGTTTCAAGGCTCTAGCTACCTCTAACAGGTGCCTATGCTTTCTTTCTGCCCTTCCATTTTGCTGTGGTCTGTCATTACAGCTGGTTTCATGCACAATTCCTTTGTTCAACATGAATTCCTTGCATTCTCCAAAAATGGATTCCCTAGCATTATCTGATCTCATTCTTTTCAATTTTCTACCAAATTGTGTTTCTACCATTTTACTGAAGTTTTTGAGAGTTGTTGCTGCATCATTTTTATGTTTCAACATATAAATCCAAGTAGCTCTAGTATGATCATTCACAATAGTTAAGAAGTATGAGTGACCTTGAGTGGATTTCACTCTGTAGGGTCCCCATATGACAAAATGAACAAGATCAAATGGAGAGACAACAATAATAGTGCTTGTATTAAAAGGTAACTTAGAGAATTTTGCCATGGGACAAACAAAACACATATCATTCAACTCAGATAAGTTTTCAAAATTACAATTCACTAATTTCATTTTATTCAATGGCATATGCCCTAATCTATACTGTACCACARCATGCACTCATTCAATCTAYTAGACTTCTCAGCATGATTAACAGTCTTTTCTTGATTATTCTGACCAGGAATCATCATCTTTTTCAACTCTTCTAGTCTCACATTGAGCAGGTAATAGATTCCATTGACTGCCTTTCCAACARCCTTAATWGTCCTTGATTGACAATCCTGAATAACACACATACTAGACACAAATTTTGCTTCACATTTTCCATCTTGCACAAGTTTATTGACTGATAATAGGTTGTGTTTGAACTCAGGTACCAAAGCAACATCCTTCAGGATGAGAGAGTTGTGAAGAGTGATGTCACCAAGGTGTTTGACTGTTGTGATTCYCCCATTTRGGAGACTGATTTTAGAATTTATGTTAACACTTCTCATATTTAGCATGAGGTTTCTGTTATATGTCATATGATYTGGGGCTCCAGAATCAATTATCCATTGATTTTCAATTTTATCAGAATTACATGAGAGTGCTATACTTGAAAATGGGGTATCCAACTGATCTGTATCYTGTTCATCTCCATTCTTTGTTCCAGATCCTCTTGGGAGCAACTTCAAAAGTTGTTCCACCTGTTGTGGTGTAAGATAGGGCTCACAAGTCTCCTCCTCATTTCTGCTTGAAGAAGCAGTTGCAGCCATTCTGTTGGTCTGTGGTCTAGTCCTGCCAGGTYTTCTAGACTATCCTTGCTCATTGCTAGTTTCTCTTGAAGTATTCCTTGAGTTGTTCTTAGCCAGAGCATGCCCCTTTGGATAACCAACATTAGTCCAGCATTTCTCTRTGGGATGATTCTTCTTTCCACATGCTTTGCATTCCTYCTCACTTCTTGGCCTGACTCYAGGGCTTTGATAGTTCTGTGACTGTTTGACCACTCTAGTGCTCATAGYAGCACCTTTAGGTTCATATTTGACTTCATTCAAAGTCTCCCTTTGAGCTTCCTCTTGCTGGATAGAAGCACARGCCTCATCTACTGAAGGCATAGGTGTCTGCATCAAAAGTTGAGACCTTTGCTGTGAGTATTCTTCATCTAATCCATTGAGAAACTAGAATAGATGCTATTCCTCTTGTTGTCTTTTTCACAGCCTTGATATAAGCAGTAATCTCTGGTGTGATAGTTGAAATGGGGGGATAAGCATTGAGATTATCAATTTCTTCCCAAAGGCAGCACAGTGATGTGTAGTAGTCACTGACACTCACTACTACAAAAATTGGATAACATATCACTTTTAAGAGACCGGTGATACCTTAAAACCGGTCTCTTAGGATAAGAACCCGGTTATTCTTTACTAACCGGTCTCTTAAATTGAAGTAAGAGACCATACATATAAAACCGGTCTCTTAAATCCATCTAAGAGACCGGACATAAAAAAGACGGGCTCTTAAGTCCATGTATGGAGCCCACTTTACACTTTTAATAGTACATATTCTTATTAATAAACGCACCTCTCTCCTCTCTCCTCCTCACTTTTTTCTACGGTTTACATTTCCCCTCTCTCCTCCTCTCTCCTGTCTCCTCCCTCCTCTCACTTTTCCCCTTCAAATTCATTCATAATCAATTTCTTCGAATTTCTTTTAAGCCCAAAAAATCAATTTCACTTAACTTGTTGCCCAAAAAATTTCTTATGCTCGCCAATCTGCTTTGTCAATCACTTCCCTCGCCAAATGAACGAGTAAATTGGTAAGATTTGAATCTATTTTGCCCACAACTCCACTCGACGCCATCCTACTCCTCGCCATCAACTTCATCCCCTCCTCTCGTTCTCCTTTGTTTTGAGGTAATTTTCTGATTCTTTAGTATTTTTTGGCACTTTTCCAGATTTTTGGAATTATAAATCTGGTTAATTGTTTTTTGTTTTTTTTTTTAATTTGTTTCAAGTTTGTTCATTTATTTTGTACTTTCAAGACTAATGGTAAAAGTAGATCTAGGTTATTTCGTTTTGTATTTTCGTGTTTATTTTATTCGAGTTTTATCAAATTTTTTTAATGTGTTTAGTTTCGATTTTGGGTTTAATTCATTTTTTTCAGTTTTTTTTTTCGATTTTTAATTGTGTTCTTTCCGATTTTTTTCGATTTTCAATTTTTAGTTCCATTTTTTTCAGTTTTTTTTTTCGATTTTAATTGAAGTCACGGAGTATGTTTGGTTTAACTACTAGTCCCTGGTTGTTCTAAGTCTTTTATAATGTGTTCTTTAACGTTGAGAAATATGTATTTTCTTTAGCTGTACCTGTAGCATTCAAAATCATCTTTTCTCTTCCTTTTCTTTAAAAATTGCTTTCTTGTTTTCTTACACCATTGCTCTCTGTCAATTAGCATATGTTTTGCATAGTGTGACTGCTGAATATGTTGAGCTGCGTGCATTATTTCGTTTGAATGATATGCAGTGTCTTAGTATTGAATGACGGGTATTTATGGATTCATTTGTGTATGTCCCACAGACATAGTTTTTATAGGCTAAACAAACTGAATTTGCTCTGGAATCTTGACCGCCAGAAATGAATTCTGCTATCTTGTTGCTAGATTTCATATTGTGTTTTGTGTAAAGAATTCTTCACTGTTGTTGAATACTTATTTTACAGTATTCCCCTTCACCAAGTTAAGAGTATTCACATGAAGTCAAGAAAAATGAAAAGAGAACTTATTAGTTTGTTTAGTAGGAAAGTGAGAAAATTCAAGTTCAAATTTTTATTGTAGACAATAATATATTTGTAATGTATTTAATTTATTGATATATATTGAAGGTTCTAAGATACTCAAGAGGGGGGGGGGGTGAATGAGTATAATCACTGTGACCAATTTTTCCTTTGCTTTTGATCTAATTATAAGGAACCATTTGGGCTGTTCCATAAGCAGCGGAATGTAATAAAGCAGAAAGAACACAGTATTTAACGAGTTCACCACACTCGCTACGTCCTCCTACCCTAAGCTCTTTTATTAATCAACTCTGAAAAACAAAGAACTTGCTCACTCTACTGTTTCCCTACTCCCGGAACCAGCACACCCACACTCAACTCTGAATGTGCACTCGACTCACACTCGTAAGTCCAACTTTGTGTTTTAACTCACAAACACTACCCAGCTTCAACCCTCTGTTGATAGCCTTACAAGAACAAAATTCCTCTCTATGATTTACTTCTTAGAAAGCTAAGTAAAGAATATTGTATGCTCGATTATGCTCATGTATGACTCGATGGTTATAACTAAGCTTTTGTGTTTTTTCTCTCAAATGGTTTTCTCCTTTTAATACGTGGAGAGAGTTATGAATGTTAAGTATAGAAATATTTATTATCTACCCTAGTTTCCATAAATCTACTCTGCCAAACAAGCAAGATTAGTTTTATGGAATATTTATCTTGTTCGATTTTACCTAAGACTTTGATCGAACAAGATATATACTCCCAGTTTTTAAGGTAATATAATATCCATCTATAATTCCAGCTGCAAATAATCTTTCAAAATATCTTTTGAAATATTTTAGAAAAACCCTTTCAAAACCGCAACTAACATTCTATTCAGAACTAAGCTGGTTCCCCAGCTTGGTCCTGAGTGTGTTATGAATTCGTTCAGCTTGTACCAGAATTCACCAACATACTCAAAACACTTAAGCACTTAGTTCATTTTCATTTAGTCACACTACAGAGCATATACATGAAAATCCTTAATTTAAACTCCTAAAATACAATTCTTCGAATCTTCAAGAACTTGAATCTTTCTTTAATTACTTCAATCTTTGAGCACAGCTTTCTTCTTCAATATCTTCGAAAGGATTCACATTTCAAGTCTGAATAGATCTATTACTGCACAATAACAAAGTTAACATGCAACAAAAATATATGACTGTTCTTCAGAATAACAGTCAAGGAAACAGCTCGTACTGCTTCTGCACCAGTAGATGAGCTCTTATGTAATCAGCTGTTTCCCTGCAATAAACAAGTTAGTTTCAAAGCATTCTCATTAAACTATTAACTTGTCTAGGGAAACAAGTTCTAACTAGCGGTTCCCAGAACCAACCATATTCATAATTAATCATCCTGTTTCCTGTAATGGTTGTCATCATTCAAAACTTAGGAACCCAACATATATAATGGTTAAATTCAAATATATAGTATTGTTTTTAGTTTGAATTTGTTTGAAATCCGTGAGGACGTTGACTACTAGGTGAAATAAAGCAGGTCAGGTGACCTGCTACCTTTTTTTTAATTAATAAATACCAAAGAAACCGGTTGTATAAAACACGGTCTCTTTTGATGTAATAAAAAAATCACCATTTACCATAATAAGAGACGTTTTTTATCAAATCCGTCTCTTATCCCATGCTTAAGAGACCGGTTTTGTGTGCACCGTCTCTTATGATTAAAAGACCGCAAAAAATAACCGGTCTCTTTACTAAGAGCCCTCTCACTAGAGACCGTTATATTGCGCTCTTTGGCCTTTTTACCGGTCTCTTAGCCTTTTTTTAGTATGACTTCTTCCTTGTTGCTTGGTTTCATACAACTCTTGTTGAGCTTGTATTTGAGTGCTCCGTTGCTAATGGTAACCTCCCTCCAATTAACCCAAATATCTCTTGCTGTGTTACAGTATAACACAGAGCTTTTGATTATTCTGACATTGTGATGCAATCAGGAGTTACAATGTTGTTGCAAATGTCCCAATTTTGTTTCAGCTTCTCATCATCTTTGCTTTCTTCATCACCTGTGACAAGCCCAGCTTGCGTTTAACAGCTAATTGAAGCTCCAGGTCTCTTCCATGGCCTATAGTGGATATACCTTGCAATTTCTCAGAATGAGAATGAGAGGCCTTCACTGGATGCAGATAGTAGACTTGTGATTCAATGGCTGAAGAGTGATCTAACTCTTCTCAGACTGATAATTTTCATAAATTTTAAGATAGATGTATTAAGCCACTAGCTCTGATACCATGTAGAGTGAAATAACTCTATGTATTTTGAGCAAAATGCTCAGGTGAATGATGTGATGAATGATAAAGAATGATATCTTTGATTAATTTCTGATAACTTGTGTTTGTATTGCATGAAAACGACAGCCACTGTACAAGTATATATATACATCACAACTTACCTAACCCTAGGAAAAGACATGTGATCCTTCTTGGACAAGAAAAGCCCATAAAGGCTGACACAAAAATAAATACATAAAAAAATATACAAACTAGTATACAAAGCCCACAGTAAGATAATGGCAAAAAGTGAAACCTATACTGACTTCCCTTTCACAACTTCCAACTCCATTCCTCCCCTTCATCATCTCAATTGCCATGTATTATTGTATGATTAATAATAATATTCGCCTATGTGTGTATATATAACGCTTTATGTTGAATGAAAATTCTTCGAGGAAAACCCTTCTTATAACCCTCAATGATTGGCTTTAGCGTAGCTGATTCATCATCAATTACAGCAATAGATAACGTAAACTCGATTTAAAAAGACTAAGACTTAGTAATTCATCATATGCTTCCTCTTTTAAATTTGTTTAATACAGCTTGCATGATGATCCACATATTTATCACGACTCGCTTAGAACATACATCAGCTATATTGCATCATCATCATATCCTCGTTAATAAAGACTTTGAAAGAACTATTGAAATTCATGCTACCACCATTTTCTATTAGGATCTCAGCTAATGTTTTTCAAAACCTCACATAGAGAAAACATATATTAGTTAAAAATAATGTTGTGTTTATTTCTACTATTCATAATCCACAGGGAGCAATGTGTCCCCTATGCTATTACCTTTTTACCCCTTATTATTAGATTTTAAAAAATAAAATGAAAGAAAATTCAACATATCAATATGTTAAGGTCTATTATTGATAAAATAACTAAATAGTAAACCTCTATAAATTGCCAAATAACTGCAATGTTAATTAAACACTATCTCAACTTGACAAAAAAACGAAGCACTTATTTGAAATTTAAACACATATTAAAAAAACACACAAATGACTATTTATGTATTTTTTTATTATAGGTTCTTATCAAAATACAAATTAACTTTCAATATATTAATCAAAATAATAAATGAAATTCAAAATTTAATTCTATGCACGCATCGCGTGCCCAAAATGTTAGTATTCCATTACACCTAAGCTATTTAAAAGGGTGAAAATCTTAGTCGCGCTGCTAGATTAATTGTGTTTTTTTTGACGCGTCATTAATATTTAAGACATTTAGAGAAATTTGAAATAGTGTGTATTTTAGAACACTTTCAAAGTCCATAAAGAATCGCATTAAAAATAAATGAATTACGACTCCCTCATCTCCCCGCCGCAACTTTCCACCTCCACTCGTACGTCTTCTCCGCTAGCTCCGTCCCCTCGCGCTCCCTCTCATTCTTCTCACGTGTCTCGCGCGCTCACCCACCCTCCAGCTCCCCTTGGCCACCTCCGGCCAGCCGCCTTCCTCTTCTCACTCACTGGCTGCCACCCCAAAACCAACCAACTCCCAACACCACCCCAACCAAAACACATACCACAATCACACACACCACAACACCACCACAACCCACCAACCCCAAACACACTCCACACAATGCGTGCAACAACCGAGCATTTTAGCCTTAAAAATAATACACATTCAACTAAGCTCAAAAATTTTTTACAATTGCATTTTAGACAATTTAGAAATCTTCCACTATCTCCACCTTAAAGACAACACTATAAATAAAAAAAGCAACCACTCCCATAGTTAACTTCATTTTCCTCCTGTTTGCCAATAATATAATATCATTCTCTTGTTTTAACAGCAGGGAATTCTTCTACACTCTCTTCACCATATATAAAAAAAAAAATATTGTTATAAACCACGTCACTATCTTGTTTGATTTATCTCAACCGAAAATCTTATTGATATCAACCGTTAATTTTACAATATAAACATGAGAATATCAATTGGTAAATTAAAGAGTCATTGAAGAGATCACCACAAATTGAAAGTCTGGAACAAACAACATAAAAAAAATAAGAATAACACCGAAAATAATAATCAGCACATTGTAGTGTATTTTAAGAGTAGTTATATACTATTAAGGTTTGATATTTTAAGTTATATATGAGTTAGGGATTTCATGTCGAACTCTCTAAGTTTACAGCAGTTTCGTCACAAGAAATCCCTCCAACTGGTTTTGTTTGTTGTTTTTAGTTTTTTTAAAAAAATAAAATTCTTTTACAAAAACCCCCCTATGTTTTAAGTCGTTAGACGTAGCACCATAAAAAGGTATTTCTATTCTTTCTCCTGTAATCTTGCGATTATTCACTTGGGTCCACCTCTCCTCTATAATCCACGACTCATTTGCCTTTCGAAGTGCTATTTCCATCTTCCAGTCAATTTATGATTCATTATTCAAAGCATATAGATTATTTATTTAATATTACTTTCATTTTATTTTGTTGAGTCGTCTTCAATCGCCGAGACTCGAGGAGCTACGCTCAGTCCGAAAGCTACGCGTGATTGATAAAATTAGTAGTTTGTTAGGTTGTTAGGATATTATCTTGATATTAGTTTAAGATATTACATTGTTAAGATATTATTTATCTTGATGTTAGATTAGGATAATATTTTAAGATAGGATTAGTTTTTAGGAAGTTATCTTTTATTTCTTATCTTTATTTGTTATATCTTTTCTTGATTAGCAAGGAATTATTACCTATAAATATTTGAAGAGTCAATGAATAAAGTTAGTTTTGTGTTTTGAGTTAATCAAGTAGCGTTGCTATTGTGGTGCGTCCACTTCTCACCAGGTTGAGGCCAAGTGAAACCCCTTGTAGTTGCGGCTATCAAGRTTTTTATCCAATAGTTTTTATTATTCGTTCAATTAAATCTTCTAAAGTAAAGTAATTAGAACCTCACTAGTGTTTGCCGATAGTTTGTTGGTAAATTATCTCATGCAACCACATCATTTGGCGCTAGAAGGAGATATTGTGTTCCATCGACGATCTCACAATGGTAAATAATGGTGAACCACCACGAGTTGAAGATCTTTTTGCACGATTGGAGCAAGCTGAAGCGCGCAATATCCAATACGGTCAACATATTATGAAGCTCCAAGACTCGTTTGCAGCCTTTTCACTCCAACCAAGGCCGAAAGAATATGACTTAAAGTTGGGCGAATTACTAGAATTTGACGGAACMAAGGACCCAGAAGTCTACCTTGATTGGTCTTGACGCATTGATCGTATTTTTGATCATAAAAATATTGATGATGACCAACGATTTAAACTCGCAATTTTAAAATTGCCCAACTATGCTTCTACATGGTACGAGAACCTTCAATCACAACGTGTTAGAGATCAAAAGGAGAAAATTACAACTTGGAAGTCCCTAAAATTGAAGATGCATAAGCGTTTTGTGCCGAAATCGYGTTAACAAAATTATTCATCAAGCTTAATTCATTAAAGCAAAATTCATTATCGGTTGAGCAATATGTGAYGGAATTTGAAAAGTTGTAGTTGGCTTGTGGTTGTCATGAAGACGAAGACCAAAAGTGTGCTAAATTTTTCTTGGGTTAGCACGACACATTCGATTTGCGTGTGAGTTGAGTTCGTATGAGACGTTTGATGATCTTTGTTTGCTTGCTGCAACTGTCAAACGACATTTTAATGAGTCCGAGAATCCATGGTTTGCGTACACTGCTCTTCTCGACGATGAATTGGGGATTCATCTAACACATCAACAAATAAGCGTGACCTCCTGCTCTGAAGGCTGGCCCATAACACGTACACAGAAATAGAGTTTGTTTTCGTTGTAAGAGGTTAATGGCGATATCAAGCCCGATTGTCCATCAAAGGTATATTTTCCTCTTTTTGGTCATCTTGCATTATTTCACATTCTGTCATGAAGAGGGAGCAGACTCCGTTTGCTCTTCACCACTAGCACATATCTTGAAAGAGAAGGTGAGGATGTTAACGACTTACGAGTAGCTCATCAAGTCCATTGCGGCATGTTTGTTCCCGAACCGATGATGGGGATGTGTGTACTGTGCGATCACTCTTACATGTTGCAATTACCCAAATCTTGAGAAAGATAAGGAGCAAAGAGAATAATAATTATTATCGATCACGGATGCTAATCCATTTATGGGTAATGATTGTTCTGGTGCTTTGATTATTGATGGTGGAGCAGCTACGACAAACCGTATGCAGTCGAAGAGAAGGTAGGTTGATACTCTGATAAGTTGCAAAAACAACGAGATCATCCACATCGCATTATGAAAAGGATGTGTTTGGTTAATAGTGATGGTGCCATTCTAAGAGATCACAAACAAAGCATTGGATAGGTTTGGGAAATTGGAATGTTCACAAGATCAAATATTGGTGTGATATTGTTCCTATGGATGCGTGTTCATTTGCTTTTGGGACATCCATGGCAATGGGATCATGATTCTATCCACTCTTGGCAAGTCTAATGTATACACCATTGCACACACGAAAGATGGGAGAGTTGGACTTCAAACCACTAACGCACGCAACGTGTGGCTACTAAAGAGGAAATACTACCGAAACCCAAGAATAAGAATCAAGAGGGTAGAAGATGTTGGTAGTATAGCAACTAGTTCTAATTATAAACATAAAATGAGTCCAAGAAGATGTAAGAGGGGTAGAAGCAAGAAAAGAATCGATCATCTTCTAGCTCTGCAATCACAAGTTCCAGTTTAGTGTTGGTGGATGTATGTGTGCCTTTCCATAGAGACAGAAAAGCCTACAATGGTTCGAATAGGAACACTACTACGATGGAAGAAAGGTTCGTTTAAAGATTGTTCACATCTAATTTCGACACTTATCAAGTTTTACTCGGGACAAGGGATTGTGTGTTTCTTTCGAACTACTAAATTTGATTTCCATGTTTCGAGCCACTTGAGGACAAGGTTTAATTTCAGAGAGGGAGTTTGAATGCATATTCAAGATAGCATCAAGTTAATTTATTTATATTAATTCATTTTATTTTTTTTTTTTTGAGTAGTCTATTAATCGTGAGATTGAGATACGTCAGTAATCAAAACCTAACGCGTGATTGATAGAATTAGGAGTTTGTTAGGTTGTTAGGATCTTATCTTGATATTAGATTAAAGATATTAGGTTGGTTACGATATTATTTATCTTGATGTTAGATTCGGATAATATTTTAAGATAGGATTTAGTTTTTAGGAAGTTATCTTTTATTTCTTATTTTTCTTGTTATACTTTTCTTGATTAGCAAGGAATGTATTACCTAAATATTTGAGAGTCAATGAATAAAATTAGTTTTTGTTTTGAGTTAATCAAAGTAGCGTTGCTATTGTGGTGTGTCACTTCTCACCAGGTTTGAGCTCTGAGTGAAACCCTTGGTAGTTGCGGGCTATCAAAATTTTTATCAAATAGTTTTTATATTATTCGTTCAATTAAATCTTCCAAAGTAAAAATAATTAGATCCTCACTAGTGTTTGTCGATAGTTGATTATGAAATTGTCTTTAACGCAGACCACATCAAATTATATTGCGAAAATTACAATTGTATCTCTCCAATCTTCACTTCAAAAATCAATGAAAAATCAATTGAATTTAAGAAATTGTTGTGTATCACCCTCTTAACTTTGCAACTTAACGGGGGACTTAATTACCCCCTCAACGTTTTTTTTAATTAACCCCCATAACTTATGAAACGTTTTATAAAACACCGTCCATATATATACATTCTCATCAATTTTAACAAAATGTGTGCATTCTCATTTTTTTCCTATTTTTTCACTCACCCTTGCCCTCGAAATCTCATCCTTTTCCTCCTCTATCGATCATCTTCAACTAACTCTATCATCATCATCATCGCATCATCATCATCAATCATCATCTAATTCATTCTTTTTATTTCATTCTTTATTTTGTTGATCTTTTCACTCTCATCTCAATCCTTACTCCAAATTCACTCAAAAAATTTCTATGTTTTGTCGATAACCTACATTTGTCCCTCCTTTAAGGCCAATGATATTACTATACTACAATGCAATTGGTCTAAATATAAAAGAACAGTTGCTTGAACAATGCCTAAGATTTCAATTTCAAAGCCAATGAACCCCCTTTTCATTCTTAAAGTGCTCACAGGTTGCTGCTGACCCTCACAGGCAGCCCCTGCCTTGGCTGCAGCTATTGCGTTGGTGAATACACTATCACTCTCATGTGATGCTGCGTGCGTGGTTGCTGGTGCGGTGTTGCCCTTGCTCACACCATCACCAACACTCTCAGCCACCGATTCTTTTTTCCCCCATTTTCTCTTCCTTTTTCTTCATTGTCCACTCTTTTTTTTAAACTTTTTTCCTCTTCCGTTTCGAACCTGCTTAACTTTTAAGGGACTGTTTCACTTTTAAGGGGGAAAGGAAAAGAGATAAGAGGAGCCAAAAGAATAATCCCAGTCTGTGTAATTAGCTTTGTTTACGGGGGTTTAAAGTTCTTTCCTTGCTAATCTTTAAGATCTTTATGATATACCTACATATTGCTTTTCTTTGAATGCACATTGAGGTTTATGCTGAATGTTTACATATCTATGAATCCTTCCCAAATTATGTACTTCGTAATTTCTTATAACTTCTATACAAAGATTTTACACCRATCTATCTGGAATTGTAGACTCCTTATCTTTTCTTTGCTTTGTGTTAAAATATTTCTGTTTGATTTGKAGTGCTTAAGTGAAAAGAATGGACTGGRGAAGAAAATAACAAGTTTTATGTGCCAAAGGAGAGTACTAATTCTCAAACTGATGTTCTAGTGAAACATTTGTAGGAGGAGCTAATGACTTATATAAGTGTAACTTTTTACTTATTGACTTGTAGCTTCTTAGTCATTTTGCTTTCATGGCATACATAGAAAATTAAAATTTGGGGTTTTAATTTTAGAAAATAGGGATAGGGATAGTACGGTCATGGGATTTTAGATTGTGCTACCAATGTAGTACATATATTCAGAACAAATATTTGTAGATACTTTTTTACAATACATAATGATAATTTTGTATATATATCTAAGATCGTGAAGATGACGATGTACCCATTTTACATTACACACACACACACACGCACACGCACACGCACACGAACACGCACACGCACACGCACACGCGCACGCGCACGCACACGCACACGCGCACGCACACACACACACACGCGCACACACACACACACACACACACACACACACACACACACACACACATATCGTTCCACTGCGTGCGATGCGCACGGTGCCCCGGACGGTCTATAAACGAAAGTTGTTCTGATTGCTCAAAAAATACACAAAATAATTAAACTATCACATCAAATTGACCCTTTTATAATGCAAAACACATCTTTCATTAACACTTAATTTAAACTATTGTACAAACTACAATAAGCATAGCTTTGATTACAATATATGGTGGTCACCAATATATTTCACTTGCTTTCCCCACATTTTTTGCTAGTTAAATTGTATGCCCTGTGATTTGGAATAGGAAATATTGTTAGGTGATTATTCTTGTTTGATTTATCTCAATGAAAATCTTATTGATATTCAACGTTGTAATTTTTACTAATATAAAAATGAGAAATATCAATGGTTAAATTAAAGAAGTGATTGGAGATCAACCTACAAATTTAAAGTGTGAACAACAACAATAATAATAAGAATAAAGAAAATAATATTCAGCACATTTAGTTATTTTAAGAGTAGATATACTTATTTAAGTTTGAGTATTTTAGTTATATATTAGTTAGGGTTTTGTCGGAACTCTCTAAGTTTGACAGGTTTTGTGAGAAATCCCCTCACTGTTTGTTTGTTTGTTTTTTTAGTTTTTTTTAAAAAATAAATTTCTTTACAAAACCCCCTATGTTTTAAGTCGTTTAGACGTAGCACCATAAAAATGGTATTTCTATTTGTTTCTCTGTAATTTGCATTATATTGGGGTCCACCTTCCTCTATATATCACACTCATTTGCCTTTCGAAGTGCAGTCCAGTTCTTCCAGCAATTATGATTCATATTCAATAGCATAAGGATTATTTATTTAATATTATTCATTTTATTTTGTTGAGTCGTCTATTAATCGCGAGATTGAGATACGTCAGTCCGAAAGCTACGCGTGATGATAAAATTAGTAGTTTGTTAGGTTGTTAGGATATTATCTTGATATTATTAAGATATACATTGTTAAGATATTATTTATCTTGATGTTAGATTAGATAATATTTTAAGATAGGATTAGTTTTTAGGAAGTTATCTTTTATTTCTTATCTTTATTGTTATATCTTTTCTTGATTAGCAAGGAATTATTACCTATAAATATTTGAAGAGTCAATGAATAAGTTAGTTTTGTTTTGAGTTAATCAAGTAGCGTTGCTATTGTGGTGCGTCCCTTCTCACCAGGTTGAGGCCAAGTGAAACCCCTTGTAGTTGCGGCTATCAAGGTTTTTATCCAATAGTTTTTATTATTCGTTCAATTAAATCTTCTAAAGTAAGAATTAGAACCTCACTAGTGTTTGCCGATAGTTTGTTGGTAAATTTCTCATGCAACCACATCATTTGCGCTAGAAGGAGATATTGTGTTCCATCGGACGACTCACAATGGTAAATAATGTGAACCACCACGAGTTGAAGATCTTTTTGCACGATTGGAGCACAGCTGAAGCGCGCAATATCCAATACGGTCAACATATTATGAAGCTCCAAGACTCGTTTGCAGCCTTTTCACTCCAACCAAGCCGAAAGAATATGACTTAAAGTTGGGCGAATTACTAGAATTTGACGGAACCAAGGACCCAGAGTTACCTTGATGGTCTTGACGCATTGATCGTATTTTTGATCATTAAAAATATTGATGATGACCAAACGATTTAAACTCGCATTTTAAATTGCCCAACTATGCTTCTACATGGGTACGGAGAACCTTCAATCACAACGTGTTAGAGATCAAAAGGAGAAAATTACAACTTGGAAGTCCCTAAAATTGAAGATGCATAAGCGTTTTTGTGCCGAAATCGTGTTAACAAAATTATTCATCAAGCTTAATTCATTAAAGCAAAATTCATTATCGGTTGAGCAATATTGATTGAATTTGAAAAGTTGTAGTTGGCTTGTGGTTGTGTCATGAAGACGAAGACCAAAAGTGTGCTTAAATTTTTCTTGGGTTAGCACGACACATTCGATTTGCGTGTGAGTTGAGTTCGTATGAGACGTTTGATGATCTTTGTTTGCTTGCTGCAACTGTCAAACGACATTTTAATGAGTCCGAGGAATCCATGGTTGCTACCTCCCTCGACGATGATTTGGGATTCATCTAACACATCAATGATAAGCGTACCCCTACTCTGAAGGCTGGCCCAAACACGACACAGAAATAGAGTTTGTTTTCGTTGTAGGGTTGGGCATATGCAAGCGATTGTCCATCAAAGTATTAATTTCTCTTTTTGGTCATCTTGCATTATTATCACATCTTCAGAAGAGGAGCAGACTCGTTCTTGCTCTTCACCACTACACATATCTTTAAGAGAAGGTGGAGATGTTAAGGACTTCACGAGTGCTCATCAAGCCATTCCCATGTTGTCTCCCGAATCCGATGATGGGTGTGTAGTACTTCGATCACCTTACATGTTGCACCAAAAATCTTGAGAAGATAAGGAGCAAAGAAATAATTTATTTCGATCACGATGCTCCATTAATGGTAAAACTTGTTCTTTGATTATTGATGGTGGAGCTACGACAAACGTTGCATCAAAAAGGATGGTTGATACTCTAAAGTTGCAACAACGAGATCATCCACATCCTTATAAAATGTTTGGGTTATAGTGATGGTGCCATTCTAGTCATCAAAACAAAGCATTGGTTAGGTTTGAAATTGAGATGTTCAAAGATCAAATTTGAGTGTGATATTGTTTCCTATGGATGCGTGTTCATTGCTTTTGGGACATCCATGGCAATGGATCATGATTCTATCCACTTTGGCAAGTCTAATGTATACACCATTGCACACAGCGATGGGAGAGTTGACTTCAACCACTACCACCGCAACGTGTGGCTACTAAAGAGGAAATAACTACCGAAACCCAAGATAAGATCAGAGAGGTAGAAGATGTTGGTAGTATAGCAACTAGTTCTAATTATATACATAAATATGAGTCCAAGAAGATGTACAAGAGGGGTAGAAGCAAGAAAAGAAACGATCATCTCCTAGCTCTGCATCACAAGGTTCCATTTAGTGTTGGTGATTATGTGTGGCTTTCCATAGACGCACAACAAGCCTACAATGGTTCGATAGGAACACTACTACGATGGAAGAGGTTCGTTTAAGATTGTTCATCATGCTAATTTCGACACTTATCAAGTTTTACTCGGACAAGGGATTTGTGTTTCTTTCGAAGCTACTAATTTGATTCCATGTTTCGAGCCACCTTGAGGACAAGGTTTATTTCAGAGAGAGGAGTTTGATGCATATTCAATAGCATCAAGTTATTTATTTAATATTCATTCATTTTATTTTTTGAGTAGTCTATTAATCGTGAGATTGAGATACGTCAGTTTCAAAACCTACGCGTGATTGATAGATTAGGAGTTGTTAGGTTGTTAGGATCTTATCTTGATATTAGATTAAGATATTAGGTTGTTACGATATTATTTATCTTGATGTTAAGATTCGGATAATATTTTAAGATAGGATTAGTTTTTAGGAAGTTATCTTTTATTTCTTATCTTTATTTGTTATATCTTTCTTGATTAGCAAGGAATTATTACCTATAATATTGAAGAGTCAATGATAAAAATTAGTTTGTGTTTTGAGTTAATCAAGTAGCGTTGCTATTGTGGTGTGTCCACTTCTCACCAGGTTGAGGCGAGTGAAACCCTTGTAGTTGGGCTATTCAAAATTTTTATCAAATAGTTTTTATTATTCGTTCAATTAAATCTTCCAAAGTAAATAATAGATCCTCACTAGTGTTTGTCGATAGTTTGTGATTAAATTGCTTACGCAGCCACATCAAATTATATTGCGAAATTAATTGTGTACTCATCCAATCTTCACTTCAAAATCAATGAAATCAATTGAATTTAAGAAATTGTTGTGTATCACCCCCTTAACTTTGCAACTTAACGGACTTAATTACCCCCTCAACGTTTTTTTAATTAACCCCCATAACTTATGAAACGTTTATAAAACACCTCCATATATTACAATTCTCATCAATTTTAACAAAATGTGTGCATTCTCAATTTTTTCCTATTTTTCACTCACCCTTGCCCTCGAATCTCATCTTTTCCTCTCTATCGATCATCTTCAATAACTCTCATCTCATCAATCATCATCATCATCATCATCATCTAATTCATTTTTTATTTCATTCTTTATTTTGTTGATCTTTTCACTCTTCATCTCAATCCTTACTCCCAAATTCACTCAAAAAAATTTCTATGTTTTTGTCGATAACCTACATTTGTCCCTCCTTAAGGCCAATGATATTACTATACTACAATGCAATTGGTCTAAATATAAAGAACAGTTGCTTGAACAATGCCTAAGATTTCAATTTCAAGCCATGATCTCTTTACCTAAGAGCCCTCTCACCTAGAGACCGGTTATATTGCGGTCTCTTTGGCCTTTTTTACCGGTCTCTTAGCCTTTTTTTGTAGTAGTGACTTCTTCCTTGTTGCTTGGTTTCATACAACTTCTTGTTGAGCTTGTATTTGAGTGCTCCGTTGCTAATGGTGAACCTCCTCTCCAATTGAACCCAAATATCTCTTGCTGTGTTACAGTATAACACAGAGCTTTTGATTATTTCTGACATGTTGTGATGCAATCAGGAGATTACAATGTTGTTGCAAATGTCCCAATTTTGTTTCAGCTTCTCATCATCTTTGCTTTTCTTCACTTCACCTGTGACAAAGCCCAGCTTGCGTTTAACAGCTAATTGAAGCTCCATGGGTCTCTTCCATGGCCTATAGTTGGATATACCTTGCAATTTCTCAGAGAGAATGAGAGTGCCTTCACTGGGATGCAGATAGTAGGGACTTGTGATGTCAATGGCTGAAGTGATGCTGAACTCTTTCTCAGACGTGATAATTTTCATAAAATGTTGAAGATAGATTGTGTATTAAGGCCAACCTAGCTCTGATACCATGTAGAGTGAAATAACTCTATGTGATTTTGAGCAAAATGCTCAGGTGAATGATGTATGAATGATAAAGATGATATCTTTGATAATTTCTGATAACTTGTGTTTGTATTGCATGAAAACGRCAGCCACTGTACAAGAGTATATATATACATCACAACTTACCTAACCCTAGGAAAAGACATGTGATCCTTCTTGGATCAAGMAAAAGCCCATAAAGGCTGACACAAAAATAAATACATAAAAAATATACAAAMTAGTATACAAAGCCCAACAGTAAGATAATGGCAAAAGTGAAAGTCCTATACTGACTTCCCTTTACAACTTCCAACTCCATTCCTCCCCTTCATCATCTCAATTGCCATGTTATTATGTGTATGATTAATAATAATATTCGCGCTATGTGTGTATGATAACGCTTTGATGGTTGATGAAAATTTATCGAGGGGAAACACCCTTCTTATAACCCTCAATGATTGGCTTTAGCGTAGCTGATTCATCATCAATTTACACAATAATAATAAACTCGATTTAAAAAAGACTAAGACTTAGTTAATTCATCATATGCTTCCTCTTTAATATTCTRTTCTAATACGAGCTTGGCATGATTGATCCACATTATTATYACGACTCGCTAGAACATACATCAGCTATATTGCATCATCATTCATATCCTCGTTAATAAAGACTTTGAAGAACTATTGAAAATTCATGCTACACATTTTCTATTAGGATCTCAGCTAATGGTTGTTTCAAAACCTCACATAGGAGAAAACTATATTAGTTAAAAATATGTTGTGTTATTTCTATTATATAATCCAAGGGGAGCAATGGTGTCCCCTATGCTATTACCTTTTTACCCCTTATTAATTAGTATTTAAAAAATAAAATGAAAGAAAAATTCAACATAATCAATATTGTAGGCTAATTATGAAAAGATAACTTAAAGATAGTAAACCTCATATAACTTGCCAAAGTTAATGCAATGTTAATTAAACACTATTCAACTTGACAAAAAAACGAAGCAGTATTTGAAATTTAAAACGACATATTAAAAAAACACACAAATGACTATTTATTGATTTTTTTTATTATAGGTGTCTTATCAAAATACAAATTAACTTTCAATTATATTAATCAAAATAATAAATGAAATTCAAAATTTAATTCATGCACGCATCGCGTGCCCAAMATGTTAGTATTCCATAACCTAAGCTATTTAAAAGGGTSAAAATTCTATCGCGCTGCTAAGATTATTGTGTTTTATTTAGGGTCATTAAGTATTTAAGACATTTTAGAGTAAATTTGAAATAGTTGTGTATTTAGAACATTTCAAATCCATCAAAGAATCGCATTAAATAATGATATTATTTCCGAGCATTTTAGCCTTAAAAAGTAATACACATTCAACTGTCAAAATTTTTAGATTTGCATTTAGAAAATTTAGAAAATTGTTATTCTACTATAGACAACATATAAATAAAAAGGCACTCCCATAGTTACCATTTGATTTTCCTCCTGTTTGGAATCTTAATATCATTCTTTGTTTAAAGGGAATCTTCTAACTTCTTCACCATATATAAAAAAAAAAAAATATTGTTAGGTGATATCTTGTTTGATTTATTCAATGAAAATCTTATTGATATTCAACGTTGTAATTTTTACTAATATAAAAATGAGAATATCAATGGTTAAATTAAAGAGTGATTGGAGATCAACCTACAAATTTAAAGTGTGACAACAACAATAATAATAAGGATAAGAAAATAATATTCAGCACATTTTTTATTTTAAGAGTAGATATACTTATTAAGTTTGAGTATTTTAGTTATATATTAGTTTAGGGGTTTTTGTCGGAACTCTCTAAGTTTGACAGGTTTTGTGAGAATCCCTCACTGTTTGTTTGTTTGTTTTTTTAGTTTTTTTTAAAAAATAAATTTCTTTACAAAACCCCTATGTTTAAGTCGTTTAGACGTAGCACCATAAAAATGGTTATTTTATTTGTTTCTCTGTAATTTGCATTATATTTGGGGTCCACCTTCTCTATATATCACGATCATTTGCCTTTCGAAGTGCAGTCCATTCTTCCAGCAATTATGATTCATATTCAATAGCATAAGGATTATTTATTTAATATTATTCATTTTATTTTGTTGAGTCGTCTATTAATCGCGAGATTGAGATACGTCAGTCCGAAAGCTACGCGTGATTGATAAAATTAGTAGTTGTTAGGTTGTTAGGATATTATCTTGATATTATAAGATATTACATTGTTAAGATATTATTTATCTTTGATGTTAGATTAGATAATATTTTAAGATAGGATTAGTTTTAGGAAGTTATCTTTTATTCTTATTTTATTTGTTATATCTTTTCTTGATTTAGCAAGGAATTATTACCTATAAATATTTGAAGAGTCAATGAATAAGTTAGTTTGTTGTTTTGAGTTAATCAAGTAGCGTTGCTATTGTGGTGCGTCCTTACTCACCAGGTTGAGGCAAGTGAAACCCCTTGTAGTTGCGGCTATCAAGGTTTTTATCCAATAGTTTTTATTATTCGTTCAATTAAATCTTCTAAAGTTAAGAATTAGAACCTCACTAGTGTTTTGCCGATAGTTTGTTGGTAAATTATCTCATGCAACCACATCATTTGCGCTAGAAGGAGATATTGTGTTCTCGACGATCTCAAATGGTAAATAATGGGTGAACCACACGAGTTGAAGATCTTTTTGCACGATTGGAGCACAGCTGAAGCGCGCAATATCCAATACGGTCAACAATTTATGAAGCTCCAAGACTCGTTTGCAGCTTTTCACTCCAACCAAGGCGAAAGAATATGACTTAAAGTTGGGCGAATTACTAGAATTTGACGGAACCAAGGACCCAGAAGTTACCTTGATTGGTCTTGACGCATTGATGTAGTTTTTGATCATAAAAATATTGATGATGACCAACGATTTAAACTCGCATTTTAAATTGGCAACTATGCTTCTACATGGGTACGAGAACCTTCAATCACAACGTGTTAGAGATCAAAAGGAGAAAATTACAACTTGGAAGTCCCTAAAATTGAAGATGCATAAGCGTTTTGTGCCGAAATCTGGTTACAAAATTATTCATCAAGCTTAATTCATTAAAGCAAAATTCATTATCGGTTGAGCAATATTGATTGAATTTGAAAAGTTGTAGTTGGCTTGTGGTTGTGTCATGAAGACGAAGCCAAAAGTGTGCTAAATTTTTCTTGGGTTAGCACGACACATTCGATTTGCGTGTGAGTTGAGTTCGTATGAGACGTTTGATGATCTTTGTTTGCTTGCTGCAATGTCAAACGACATTTTAATGAGTCCGAGGAATCCATGGTTGCTACTTCCCTCGACGATGATTTGGGATTCATTCTAACACTCAATTGATAAGCGTTACCCCTACTCTGAAGGCTGGCCCAAACACGGACACAAAATAGAGTTTGTTTTCGTTGTAGGGTTTGGGCATATGCAAGCGATTGTCCATTCAAGGTATTAATTTCTCTTTTTTGGTCATCTTGCATATTATCACATCTTCAAGAAGAGGAGCAGACTCGTTCTTGCTCTTCACCACTATGCACATTATCTTTAAGGAGAAGGTGGAGATGTTAAGGACTTCACGAGTGCTCATCAAGCCATTCCATGTTGTCTCCCGAATCCGAATGATGGGGTGTGTAGTACTTCTGATCAACTCTTAATGTTGCACCAAAATCTTGAGAAGATAAGGAGCAAAGAAATAATTTATTTCGATCAGATGCTCCATTAATGGTAAAACTTGTTCTTTGATTATTGATGGTGGAGCTACGACAAACGTTGCATCAAAAAGGATGGTTGATACTCTAAAGTTGCAACAACGAGATCATCCACATCCTTATAAAATGTTTGGGTTATAGTGATGGTGCCATTCTAGTCACAAAACAAGCATTGGTTAGGTTTGAAATTGGAATGTTCAAAGATCAAATTTGGTGTGATATTGTTTCCTATGGATGCGTGTTCATTGCTTTTGGACATCCATGGCAATGGGATCATGATTCTATCCAACTTTGGCAAGTCTAATGTAATACACCATTGCAACAGCGATGGGAGAGTTGGCTTCAACCACTACCACCGCAACGGTGTGGCTACTAAAGAGGAAATAACTACCGAAAACCCAAGATAAGATCAGGAGGTAGAAGATGTTGGTAGTATAGCAACTAGTTCTAATTATATACATAAATATGAGTCCAAGAAGATGTACAAGAGGGGTAGAAGCAAGAAAAGAACGATCATCTCTAGCTCTGCATCACAAGGTTCCATTTAGTGTTGGTGATTATGTGTGGCTTTCCTATAGACGCACAACAAGCTACAATGGTTCGATAGGAACACTACTACGATGGAAGAGGTTCGTTTAAAGATTGTTCATCATGCTAATTTCGACACTTATCAAGTTTTACTCGGACAAGGGATTTGTGTTTCTTTCGAAGCTACTAATTTGGATTCCATGTTTCGAGCCACCTTGAGGACAAGGTTTATTTCAAGAGAGGGAGTTTGATGCATATTCAATAGCATCAAGTTAATTTATTTAATATTATTCATTTTATTTTTTTTGAGTAGTCTATTAATCGTGAGATTGAGAACGTCAGTTTCAAAAACCTACGCGTGATTGATAGAATTAGGAGTTGTTAGGTTGTTAGGATCTTATCTTGATATTAGATTAAAATATTAGGTTGTTACGATATTATTTATCTTGATGTTAAGATTCGGATAAATTATTTTAAGATTAGGATTTAGTTTTTAGGAAGTTATCTTTTATTTCTTTATCTTTAATTTGTTTATATCTTTCTTGATTGAGCAAGGAATTATTACCTTAATATTGGAAGAGTCAATGATAAAAATTAGTTTTGTTTTGAGTTAATCAAAGTAGCGTTTGCTATTGTGGTGTGGTCCACTTCTCACCAGGTTTGAGCGAGTGAACCTTGTGTAGTTGCGGGCTATTCAAATTTTTT
Organism: Bassia scoparia; assembly: GCA_008642245.1. NCBI lineage: Eukaryota > Viridiplantae > Streptophyta > Magnoliopsida > Caryophyllales > Amaranthaceae > Bassia > Bassia scoparia. Next base: position 159,884 of record SNQN01000028.1, on the reverse strand, counting down.
ATCAAATAGTTTTATTATTCGTTCAATTTAAATCTTCCAAAGTAAAAATAATAGATCCTCACTTAGTGTTTGTCGTAGTTTGTATTAAATTGTCTTTACGCAAGCCACTCAAATTATTTGCGAAATTAATTGAATTGTACTCTCCAATCTTCACTTCAAAATCAATGAATAATTGAATTTAAGGAAATTGTTGTATCACCCCTTAACCTTTGCAACTTAACGGACTTAATCTACCCCCTCAACGTTTTTTTAATTAAACCCCCTAACTTATGAAACGTTTATAAACACTCCATATATAACATTCTCATCAATTTTAACAAATGTGTGCAATTTCTCAATTTTTTCCTATTTTTCACTCACCCTTGCCCTCGAATCCTATCCTTTCCTCCTCTATCGATCCATCTTCAATAACTCTTTATCATCATCAATCCATCATCTCATCATCATCATCTAATTCATTTTTATTTCATTCTTTATTTGTTGATCTTTTCACTCTCATCTCAATCCTTACTCCCAAAATTCACTCAAAAAAATTTCTATGTTTTTGTCGATAACCTCATTTGTCCCTCTTTAAGCCAAGATTATTACTATACTACAATGCAAATGTGTCCTAAATATAAAAGACAGTTGCTTGAAACAATGCCTAAGATTTCAATTTTCAAGCCAATGAACCCCTTTTCATTCTGGTAAAGTGGCTCACAGGATTGCATGCTGACCCTCCACAGCAGCCCTGCCTTGGCTGCCAGCTATTGCGTTGTGATACACTATCACTCTCATGTGATGCTGCGTGCGTGTTGTGCTGGGTGCGGTGTTGCCCTTGCTCACACCATCACCAACACTCTTCAGCCACCGATTCTTTTTTCCCCCAATTTCTCTTCCTTTTCTTCATTGTCCACTCTTTTTTTAAAACTTTTTTCCCTCTTCCTTCGAACCTTGTTAATTTTTAAGGGACGTTTTCACACTTTTAAGGGGGGAAAGGAAAAGAGATAAGAGGAGCCAAAAAGAATAATCCCAGTCTGTGTAATTAGCTTTGTTTACGGGGGTTTATAAAGTTCTTTCCTTGGCAATCTTTAAGATCTTTATGATATACCTACATATTTGCTTTTTCTTTTGAAATGCACTTGAAGGTTTATCTTGAATGTTACATATCTATGAATCTTTCCCAATTTTTACTTCGTAATTTCTTATAACTTCTTATACAAAGATTTTACAACCAATCTATCTGGAAAATTGTAGACTCCTTATCTTTTCTTTGCTTTGTGTTAAAATATTTCTGGTTTGATTGGAGTGCTTAAGTGAAAAGAATGGCTGGAGAAAGAAAATAACAAGTTTTATGTGCCAAAGGAGAGTACTAATTCTCAACTGATGTTTTAGTGAACATTTGTAGGAGGAGCTAAATGACTTATATAATGTAACTTTTTACTTATTGACTTGTAGCCTTCTTAGTCATTTTGCTTTCATGGCATACAATAGAAAATTAAAATTTGGGGTTTTTAATTTTAGAAAATATAGGGATAGGATAGTACGGTCTGGATTTTAGATTGTGCTACCAATAGTACATATTATTCAGAACAAATATTTGTAGATTACTTTACTAAAGGTACAATACATAATGATAAAATTTGTGTATATAATCTAAAGATCCGTGAAGATGACGATGTACCATTTCATTCACACACACACACACTGCACACGCACTACGCACACGCACACGAAACACCACACGCACACGCGCACGCACACACACACACACGCACACACACACCACACACACACACACACACACACACCACACACACACACACACCACACAACACACATATCATTCCACTGCGTGCGATGCGCACGGTGCCCGGACGGTCTATAAAACGAAAGTTGTTCTGATTGCTCAAAAAAATACACAAAATAATTAAACTAATCCACATCAATTGACCCTTTTATAATGCAAAACACATCTTTCATTAACATTAAATTTTAAACTATTTGTAAAAACTACAATAAGCAAGCTATTTGATTACAATTATCATGGTGGTCACAATATATTATTCACTTGCTTTTCCCCACATTTTTTGCTAAGTTAAATTGTATGCCTGTGGATTTTGAATAGTGAACCAATATGAAACACTTGTTGGAGACAAAATGAGCCAAAAAAAACAGATTAACAAGAATACACTAGTTAAGAAAAATTAGACAAAAGCTGCAGCTCATAAGTTGGGGTTTTAAAAAAACCCCAGCAATTTAACCCATCTTAGAGGCAAAAAAATTGGAAAAAATCACAAAAGATGGTTTTTTTTTTAAAAAAACCCCAAATTTTGACTATATATAAAAAATAAAATAAAAGAAACCAAAGGAAATTTTAAACACGCAAACATACAAATTACAACCCTATTCATTCGCTCCTACAACGTCATTCTTCTCTAACAAAATTCTCTCTCCCTCCTTTCCCTTCTTCTCCTTCTTTCAAACGTCTTAAACCTCTCTCTCCTCTTCCTCTGTCTCTCCTTACGCCTATCTCATCTCTTGAAGTCCTCTCTCCCTCTTTCACTTCACACATACAAAGAAACATAGCAAGAAGACGGAGGTGACTTCTTCTCCCTAATCTCCCGACGACACGAAGCAGCGTAGGTACTTCTTTTTCCTCTTCCTTTTTCCTCTTTTCTCTCTCTCTCTTCCTCCTTTCTTTTATTCTTCTCTTTTCTTCTTTTTTCTTTCTTTTTCTCTTTTTTTTCTCCTTTCTTTCCTCTTCTTCTCTCCTTCTTTCTCTTTCCTTCTTCTTTTCTTCTCTTCTTCTTTCTTTTTTCTCTTCTTCCTCTTTCTCTTCTCTCTCTTTCTTTCTTCTCTTTTCTTTCTTCTCTTTCTTCTTCTTCTTCTTTTTCTTCTTCTTCTTCTCTTTCTTCTTCTTCTTCTTTTCTTCTTTCTTCTTCTTCTTCTTCTCTTTCTTTCTTTTCTTCTTTCTCTCTTCTTTTCTTCTTCTTCTTTCTTCTCTCTTTCTTCTTTTCTTCTCTTCCTTCTTCTTTTTCTCCTTCTTCTTCTCCACTTTCTTTCTCTTTCTTTCTTCCCCTCTCTCTCTCTCTTCTTCTCTCTTCTTCTTCCTCCTCTTCTCCTTCTTTCTTCTTCCTTCTTCCTTCTTTCTTCTTTCTTCTTCTTTTCTATTTCTTCTTTCTCTTCTTCTCTCCTTCCTTTCTTTTCTTTCTCTCTTCTTTTCTTCTTCTTTTCTTCTTCTTACTTCTCGCCTTCTCTTCCTTTTCTTTTCCCTCTTTTTTCCTTCTTTCTTCTTCCCTTTCCTCTTTTCCCTCTTCCCTTTTCCCTTTCTCTTTCTCCCTCCCCCTTTTCTCTCTTTTCTTTTTCCGTGGGATTCATTCGTTGTTGGTGTCGCCTGATTTTGTGTTGTTTTATGATTTGTTTGTAATTAGTTTTTGGATTTCGATTTCAAAATTAGGGTTTGAAAATAGTTTTTTTTCACGATTTCTTTTTTTGATTTTTTTTTTCAAGATCTTCGTTTTTTCGATTTTGCTTAGACTTAGTTTTCGGATTTCATTTTTCCCCCCCATATTTAATATTTTTTCCGATTTTGGTTTGAAATTAGTTCACAGATTTCTTAATTTCCAGATTTTTTTTTTTCGATTATCTTTTTTTCTTCTTCGAATTTTTTTTTCAATTTTGCTTTAGAATTCTTCTTGGTTTCTATATTAAGATATATGATTGCTTATGTTTCCGGTGGTCCACTTTATTACTTGCATTGTGTGTGAATTAGTATCACTGTATATGTTATCAATTGCTAAAGGTTTCACTTTGTCACTTCTTATTTCTTTCTTTCTGGAGTAGTTCTGTTCTATAATTCTATATCTACAAAAGAAATAATAAGTTTGTTATAACTATATATCACTGTATATGTTATCAATTCCAATGTGCAGCATAAATGCCCCGATTATTTATTAGATAATACAACACAGCTAATTATATAGTTTGTAGTAGTCGTTCCTTTCCGAGATTTGGACCGTTTGACCTCCCTGTTATTGATTATTTGTCATTGTCCATGAATAACTAACTATAAACAAATACACAATTGGGAAGATTCAATTTTTATATTTGATCATCTGACTAGTTGTTAATAGAGTACTAGTTGCTAGGTTTAAGGTGGGAAAACACATAATTTTATTTTTATTAATACATTAAAATCTGAAATCCCTAACTTTTACCCTCACAATCAGAATAACAAATCTTTGAGTGAACTGTGTCGAATTTGTTAACTCGAATTAGGGGATTAATTTGGCAGATTTGAAATGAATTACTGCCAAATTTTGGGATGATTTGGTCTGGTTTGTGGAACAAATGTAGGTCTAATTTCTTTAGGCGAGTTTGAAATGATTTTGGATGTTTGAAACGAATACTTGATTACAGCTTTAGTGTTCTCTAGATAGATTTAATATTGAACTCACTTCTTATAAGGTTGCTCATTCAGGGTTTAAATTACTTGTTGTAGTGATTTTGTCGAAATATGTTTTTTTAAGAGGTGTTTAAGTTTGTGCTTGTTGCGGGTTTTTTTTTTTGGTTCTTATAAATTTTTTTCCTTTTTCGAAACCATGTTGTTTATTTGTGTATGCTTTTTGTCAGTGTAATGTTTGTTAACAGAAAATCAATGAGAATAAGACAACAATTGATTGCAACGACATCACAGATAGATTGTTGAAATTTAAAGCTATAATCCTAAATTGGCAAATTGTCAATTGGATATATCAGCAGTAATGCTATTTTTTTGATTTTTTTTTTTCTTTAATTATCTACAGGTGGAGGATCATATCCTGAGTTAGATCCAACTAGGAAGGATGTTTTTCATTAGTTCTTGTGAATTCTTTTCGTTTTTTTGTCTTAAAAATCTGCTATCAATTAGCCCAATCCGAAAGAAACAGAAGTTTTTAAATAGACCCAGAATCTTGTTGTTTGAATTAGTTCAAATTTTGTTAATAACGTTGAAGAGATATTTTTGCCAGCTCAGATCAGGAAAGATATGGCAAATCCAAGCAGAGAGGGAAAGGACGGCCTCAGTCCAATCCAGAACTTCCTTAGTGTTTGTGTTTGGTTTTGAAGAACCTTTTTTTGTATGTGACCTTCTTGCTTGCCTTTTTCCCTTTGCTTTTCTTGTAAATTTTCTTCTTCTTGTAAAATCAAAAATTCGCTAGCTTTAGTTCCCATCTTTTGAACGGTGATTTACATTTCATTGTTGCAATTTGACCATGTGAAATTGGGAAACCTTTAGGCAAACTTAGTAGTTAGTACTAGAAAATTTTGTCAACAACTAACCCACTTTTTGTCCAAACTTTTGAACAATACTACCCACTTTTTATCAAATATTGTGAACCACGACCACTTAATAGTTTTTCACTAACAACCGTTAACTCTCTCCCTTCCAACCACCATGAACCAACCCTCCCTCACCGCTGCCACCTACGACCGACCACCATCACCGTCCACTAAGCACCCACCACCCACACACAGCAGCACAGGAAACAACCACGACACCACAAACCTCTAAAAACCACCTTAACTAGCCACAACCCCAGAAAACCACCAACCAGTCAGTCGCAACTTAAATTGCGATTTTCTCTTCTCAGCCTTCCACCCATCTTTTGGACATGTTTTTCTTTCCATGAAAGTTTAGATTCTCCGACCAAAAATACATGACATAGGCTCACGAATTACTCAATTTGAGTTGTATTCAGTAGGTTATGGCCTTAGGAATTTCACAAAATTAAGGGGTTTCGAAAATTGGGGGTTTCGAAATTGGGGAATTTCATTTTGCAAAAATTGTGGTAAAAATTTGGTTGGCGGCGGAAATTTTGGAGATTTCAAAAAAATAGGAGATTCAATTCTTCTGGGTTTGCAAATTTGATTCAAATTGATTGGAGATTTGGAGCTTTGCAAAATTCTAGGGGTTTCAAATTGGTTGTTTTTGGGGAGTAAGGTTGTATTTGTAAGTCAATTTTTTGCCAAGGAAAGCGCTTCATGATCATTGATTTATGTTTGGAATTATATCGATTTACTTGTTCAAATTCAATTGTTGAGAGGGGCAATTTGCTGACAAAAAACCTTATATTTTGTTTCAGATGCCAGCGATTGATTGGCTAGAGAGATTCAGTGCCATGTCAACAGTTCAAAAAATGACATGATAAAATTATGCGTTCAAGTTGGTTCCAGGATCAGCTGAGAACCCATGATTGTAGTCAACATACAAGGTGAGGGAGAAACAATTTTCTCTGAAGAAAATCTCTTCAATGGTTCTTACCAAAGATGAAGGGAAATCGCCGAGGCTTTTCTCGGCCACCACTTGTCAAGACGCGTGGTCACCGTCCCAACTTACTTCAACGACTCAACGTCAGGCCACCAAGGATGCTGGTGTGATCTCTGGCATGAATGTGATGCGTATCATCAATGAGCCCACTACTGCGGCTATTGCGTACGGTCCTGACAAGAAGGCTCGTGGTGTTGGGGGGGCTGCGAGGGGGAGGGGAGGGGAGGGGAGCGGAGGGGGAGGGGTGCTGCAGGGGAGGGAGAACGGAGTGGGGCAGACTGGTGCGTGGTGGGAGGTGGCAGAAGGGTGGCAGCTGTGACAGGAGGTGCCGAGAGGGTGGTTGGAAGGGAGAGAGTTAACGGTGTTAACTTAAAACCGTTAAGTGGTCGTGGTTCACAAACTTTTGATAAAAAGTGGGTAGTTGTTTAAAAAAAAAAAGTGGGTAGTTGTTTTCAATGTTTGACAAAAAGTGGGTAGTTGTTGACAAATTTTCCTTAGTACTATTAAGTATTCAACGTGTAGGGAACATTTATCAATATCGGATCAATAGATTGAACGGAGGATATGATTTAATTTAGTTTTAGGGAGTTACTAGATTTATAGGAATTTGGTTATTTGATTATCTCATATGACCTGAGAGGCTGAGAAATTGAGAACTCTCACTTTTTTCCCCAAGGAACTATTTTTTTTCTGTTAATGGTTCCATAAGTTATTGTTTTTAAAGATTTTYAGTTTGTTCAATCTTCAGTAAAAATGCCTGAACACACTGCAGCTGAGAATCTTCTCRATAATCTAATAGGAACAATATCCGACGGTGTTCATAACCAGAAGTCTGGTGCCTTWTATGAGGTGGAAATGTCCAATCCTGTTGCTTCTCGGTTTAATCATCTTTTKG